>JAJOZX010011399.1:0-124399 GCA_023014485.1 Bathynomus jamesi
CTCAAGGAAGAAGCATTTCCCAGTGTCTTGAACGAAGAAGGAAATTTCCCAACATGGTTCCAGCAAGACGGCGCTCGTGCATATTACAGCAGCCAAGTAAGGAATACCCGTACCAACAATTCCCTGGTCATTGGATAGGACTTCGAGGGCCTGTAGAATGGCCAGCTAGAAGCCCGGATCTCACGCCACTAGATTTTTATCTCTGGGGCCACTTGAAAGCGCTGGTATACGCAGAGAAAATTAGGAGTGTTAAACATTTGCGGCAGCGCATTATTGGGGCATGTAACACCATTACTCCTGACATCATTCACCGTGTGCTTGCTGACTGGGTATCACGTCTGAATTTGTGTATTGAAAACAATGGTGGACATATTGAGCACGTTCTGTAAATAAAAGCTTTTGTTTTGCCTTTTTTATTATTTTTCCTCTGATGCCGGACTTATGGGACACCCTGTAATATATATATATATATATATGATACACACAGACCGTGCATGGAACAAGGAACTCTTCTGGGATAATTAAATCCACTATAGTCCGACACCACACACAGTATATATATATATATATATATATATATATATATATATATATATATAATATATATATATATATATATATATATATATATATATATAATTTAGGGTGATGCAAAATAACTTATCATTTCAAAAACTTGAAGACACCCTCTAATTTTATTTTATTTAGTGTAAAAACTGAACATGCAAAATTTCAGCACAATTGAAGACATTTTAGAGGTTGCTACCATCCATTGAACATTTTGTATATTGTTATTTTCAGTTTGTATTTATTGTACATTTATTTATTTTGCAGATTTCATCAAAAATGGTAGTCAGCAACATATAGCAGTCATAACAGACTCTGAACCTCTTTCCGTAAACCTTCTCATCCCTTTCATTGCTATAGACGCCGTGGCCGAACATTCTAGAATCATTTCTTTGCTGTGACGTCACTGTGGCGGCCGCGTCAGTGTAAGTGCGGCGTCACTGATCAGTATCTTTGCTGCCTTCGCTGAGAGTGGTTGTATAGCAGTTGCTGAGTTGCACTCATGGAGCGGCATACGCGTCACAAAACAGTTGTTTGGCTCATAGGACATCCTATAGAGTCCTTCAAAGAAACCCAGCTTCCATCTAAAAGGGAAACATTAGCATTGTTTATGAACTACAAGATCAATAAAAAGCAACAGGTGAAAACAGCGGCTTTGTTGACTGCTAGAGATTATGGATGTGTGGGAAAAGGCACGCATCCCAACAGTGTTGAAATGTCATGTCGTGGAGAGAGTAAGAAACTTTTCAACGAGTGGGAGAAACTAAAGAAGAACAGAAATAATAAGAAGAAGCAATCACCTGCACTACTTCAAAAACAAGAGAGCTGGCAAAATGACTTGCAAGATCTGTTTGACATTGCACATGCAAGTGCTCTTGACATGATAAAGATAGATGAAGATCGTGAGTTTTTGATGCTGCAACGACAAAAAGGAAGAAAAGGCAAAATGTCTGGAGTGGATAAAGTTTTTTTCACAAATGGAAGAGATTGCTAGAGAAAAGGAAACATTGCTTGAAAAGAAAAGAAAGAGGGAAACAGCCGTTTTCGAAGCAGCAGTGCTCTCAAGTTCAAGTCCTTCAAGTTTGAATGAAGAGAGTTCAAAATCAGAAGAAGAATTTGTTGCTGACCCTCAGCAGCCATCAACTTCGAGACAAAGTAGATCAAAGTCTAAGAGTGCAAAGCTTATGGATTCTTCAATGCTTGTATCTCTTGATGCTGCAAAAGTAAGTGATAGAGCTGCTTCGGAAATCTTGATCCCAACAATCAATGCTCTTGGGCAAAACCCTGAAGAATACAGTGTTAGCTATTCATCGATACGGAGAGCAAGACAAAGGAACCGCAAGACAATGGCAGAAAATTTGAAGCAGGATTTCGAAACAAATTGCCTCTCCAAATACATTGGGACGGCAAACTACTGGAAGATATTACTGGTCATAAAATGTTGATCGACTGCCAGTTCTAATTTCCGGCCAAGGAGTTGATCAGCTTCTTGGTATTCCCAAACTTGCCAGAGGAACTGGTCAAAACATTGCAGATGCTGTCCATCAGTTAGTATTGGAGTGGAATATATCTGACCAAGTGAAGGGCATGTGTTTTGACACCACTGCCTCCAACACAGGTTCTAAGAGTGGTGCTTGTATGTTACTAGAGCAAAGATTGGATAAAGATATGCTGTGGCTGGCTTGCCGACATCATATTTTCGAAATAGTGTTAGAAGCTGCAGTTTCTGTCTCCTTGCCATCTTCTAGTGGCCCTGACATACAACTGTTTAAGAGATTCAAAGCAAAGTGGGTGGAAATTGACAAGAAACAATTACCAAACAGCAACAGATGACCCTAACATTGCAGAGAAAATCTCAGATGCTGAAGAACTCATTCAATTTGCTCAAGCTCAGCTTGATGAACAGCAGCCTCGTGATGACTACAAGGAATTGCTCGAGCTAACGCTCATTTTCATCGGTAGTGCCCCCAAGTCAGGAATCAGCTTTAAAGCACCCGGAGCTTATCACAGAGCACGATGGAGGGCAAGCTAATTTACTGCATTAAAATTTGGATGTTTAAATCTCAGTTTAAACTAACTGAGAGAGAGGAAAAAGGACTGAGAGATGTTTGCTGCTTTTCAGCTGCGATATACATCAGATCGTGGTACCTGGCACCCATACCCTCATGCGCCCCCCGTTCAGATTTGCATTTTGTGCAAAGTCTGCAGCTCTACAAGCAAAAGGATGACAAAATTGCAAGTGCTGCACTCAATAAGTTTTTGAGACATTTGTGGTACCTCTCTGAGGAGCTTGTGGCGCTTGCATTTTTTGATTCAGCTGTTTCGCATGAGACAAAAACAAAATGAAGCATGCTCTGCAGAAACCAGTTGACTCAAAACCGAGCAAACGAGCATCAATAAATCCTGAATCAGCTGGGCAGAAACAACTGCAGGATTTCGTTACTGCGAACACAAAAGATTCTTTGAAATCCTAGAGGTGCCTTGCACTTTTCTTGAAAAAGATGCTGAAGAATGGAATGATGATGAAAGTTATGCGAATGCAAGAGATATCGCATATGGACTCAAAGTGGTAAACGACATTGCGGAAAGAGGTGTACGACCAGAGCTGGGCAATAAATATATTGAATGTATTTAAATACTAAATACTAAATACATGGGAGAAATGTATTTAAATACTAAATACTAAATACATTTTACGAATGTATTTAGATACAAAATACAAAATACATCAATTGTATTTAAATACATTTGTAAATACATTTTAAATACATACAAATTTTAACATATGCATTCACTAATTCATGAGTAACAACAATATAAAATGCTTGATAAAGGATGAGTGTACAGATTCGTTGTAGCATTGCTTGCAGCAGAGACTTCGTGTTTACACAGCAAACAGGTGCACTTTACCTTATTACCGTCTTTAGATTTAATTTTAAAGTATTTTCCATCAAACAGAGGGTGCACTAAATTGTTATCTGCAGATATATCACTGTTTGATTCACCGGATTTGCTTGTTGAAGCCATGACACGCACACGATAAAGAAATCAACCGCTTTCGACTAAGAGTGGCACACAACTGATTGAACTGACACGTTGAAACATGAACCATGCTGTACTACACTGTCGACGCGTCGTACTGTGCTAGTACAGAACGTGTATTAAACCAGTAAAAGTATTTACATTTTTATATTTTGAGTATTTAAATACATTGTATTTAAATACTCATTAAAGTATTTAAATACTGTATTTAAATACATGAAAAACAATGTATTTATAAATACAGTTCTAAATACACAAATGTATTTAAATACGTATTTAAATACAAATGTATTTAAATACTGCCCAGCTCTGTGTACGACTGATGGAGGAATACAACAAACTGATAACCAATGATGAAGAGCAGAAACAATACCTTCTTCAAATTGTTAAAAGTTACAGGTCGTCACTCTCAAACAAAAACAAGAAAACATTACTCTTGCTTCACAAAAAACGAAAATAAACATACATAAGTGGTTATGATATGCCTACTGGGGAAACTTCCACATAAAAAAAGTTAACGCGCTATACGCTGTACCTCAGAGGGTGGTGCGGAAATCAGCGTGCCTATTATTTACTATTTTATGAGCTCACTACGTACTATAGTCTAGAATGTCATCGTTTTTTTTCAAACTAGGTTAACTAGGTACATATCAAACCGGCTCCGGCGAAAATATCAACAAAACAATATTTTTGAGCACAAACTGATATACATTTATTTTTAAAGCTTGGTAGCAACCTCTAATTTTCTCTTTTTCAACCCCAAATTTCGCATACAATGCTTTCTTAGGAATATGAATAAAATAGGAGGGTGTCTCCCTGAAAATTGAAAAAAAAAAAAATTTGACCCCTTTTTTGCATCACCCTAATTAATTTATTATATATACTGTATATATATATATAATATTAATTTGCTACTACGTTTAATTTGCATGCAGAAGTATAGTCATTCAACTTCATCTTTTGTGTATATATATATATATATATATATATATATATATATATATATATATATACCTCGGTGGTGTAGTGGTTAGCGTCGCTGACTACGAATTCATCGGCCCCGGGTTCGAGACCCGGTGATTGCAGCCGGCGCGCAGCAAAACCCAGCTGTTCATCCTTCCACACAATAAAGAAAGTGGTTGGTAGGTAAATGGGTACCCTGGGTGGCCTTGTGTTTAAGACGCTGGGCTGCTGGTGGGGCGTGGTTCGGATTCCACGTTAAACTGTAGGTCTAAGTTGGAGTGAAAAGCTTGACCTTCGTCAGAATGAACAATTCGGGCGGAAGCTAACCAAAGGTGTGTGTATATATATATATATATATACTGTATAAGTTTATATATATCTAAGGACTACATCCGATGCTCTCCTTTTAATCCTTAAATGACACCCCTTTCGCTACAGTTATTATTATTATATATACAGTATATAAAGGGTGATCCAGAGAAATGGGACCCAAAAGAAACCCCTGTAACTCTTAAAGTATAAGTCCTTTTATAAAATCATACGCATCATTCGAAAGAGGATAGTTACAAGTTTGTACAGGATTGTATAGGTTTTGACAATACAAGACAAGATAAGATACAAAACAAAATAAAAGTGTTAGTTAAAACTAACCCTTCAAGATGACTGCATGGACTGTGGAACAGCTGCGTTTCATAACTGAGCAATATTATGAGCATGGAAGAAGTGTAGTTTCAGCTCAAAGATCTTTCAAGACAAATTTTCACATGTCAAATCACCTTCTAAGAAAGTAATCCGTCGGTGTGTCAGAAATTTTTCCCTAACTGGCAGCATTGGAAAAAGAAAACCAACTGGAAGAGTGCGCACAGCAAGGATAGACAAGATCATTAACAGAACTCATGAAATTGTACAGGATAATCCTAACATAAGCATCAGACGTGCTTCTCAGCTGTTAGGAGTTGGATATGGAACAACACACCGTATATTCAAGCAAAATTTAATGCTCTTTCCATATAAAATTCAAACAGTGCAACAACTAAACGATGGAGATTTCGCACGAAGACGACAATTCTGTCAATGGATCCAACAGAAGGTAAATGACACCACCAATTTTCTAGCAACTTTGATTATGTCAGACGAAGCCCATTTTCACTTGAATGGAACTGTAAACAAACAAAATTGTCGTTTCTGGGAAACAGAAAATCCATTGAATATTACTGAAGTGTCCCGTTGCATAGTCAGCGTGTAACTGTTTGGTGTGGTCTTACTGCATCTCAGATCATAGGGCCGTACTTTTTCGAGGATTCCACCGGAAACACGGTCACTGTAAATGGTGATCGCTACGAAAAAATGTTGACCGATTTCCTTATTCCTAAATTAAGAGATCTTTGTCTAGAAAACCACTGGTTCCAACATGACGGAGCTACCTGCCATACCACGAGGAACTGCATGGCAGTTTTGCGTCAAACGTTTCCAGGCGAGTTAATCTCAAGATTTGGAGACGTTGAATGGCCCGCAAGGTCTCCAGATTTTTCTCCCTTAGATTATTATCTCTGGGATATTTAAAGAGTAGGGTCTACAGAATAACCAAACGACCTTGCAAGAATTGAAGGCCGCCATCACAAATGAGATACAGGCCATACCACCGCACACTCTTGCAAAAGTGATGCAGAACTTACAAGCGAGAACACTGGAATGCTTGGCAACTAATGGAGCACATTTGAAAGGAGTCATTTTTAAAAATAAATATTTCATAATAAACTTGTAACTCTACTCTTTCGAATGATATATAGTTTTATGAAAGGAATTAAATATTAAGAATATTTGGCTTTTTTTATGGGTCCCATTTATCTGGATCACCCTTATATATATATATATATATATATATATATATATATATATATATATATATATATATATATATATATATATATATGGGAATGAACTCAGAATGGTCCCCTGAGTTTTTTATGATACACACAGACAGTGCATGGAACAAGGAACTCTTCTGGGATAATTAAATCCACTATAGTCCGAATAAGTAATGGTAAATGACAAATACCATAGTTTTTCTTTTATGATGCTAGCCCGATGCGGGCAACGGGTCACTCGCAAAGAGGTCCCATAAATATAGCTTCCCTCACCAGCTATCTGCAAAGCAGACAGGATCCAGCTTTGGGACATGGATCTAGGGTTTAAAGCAGCCTAGCCCTGCTACATTTAGAACCTCAATATAAGCAAAAGACTCGCTGCCTTCACGTCAGATTGATAATACAAAGAAAAAGGGGTAACTATTATATTTTTAGCCAAAACCAAAACTTAAACCTCAACTGGTAGAATTGAGCGTCCACTTTTCAAGGCACATAACATGTCCGTTTCAAGATGGGAATGAACTCAGAATGGTCCCCTGAGTTTTTTATGATACACACAGACAGTGCATGGAACAAGGAACTCTTCTGGGATAATTAAATCCACTATAGTTCGGACTATAGTGGATTTAATTATCCCAGAAGAGTTCCTTGTTCCATGCACTGTCTGTGTGTATCAAAAAACTCAGGGGACCATTCTGAGTTCATTCCCATCTTGAAACGGACATGTTATGTGCCTTGAAAAGTGACGCTCAATTCTACCAGTTGAGGTTTAAGTTTTGGTTTTTGGCTAAAAATATAATAGTTACCCCTTTTTCTTTTATGTATTCAATCTGACGTGAAGGCAGCGAGTCTTTTGCTTATTGAGGTTCTAAATGTAGCAGGGCTAGGCTGCTTTAAACCCTAGATCCATGTCCCAAAGCTGGATCCTGTCTGCTTTGCAGATAGCTGGTGAGGGAAGTTATATTTATGGGACCTCTTTGCGAGTGACCCGTTGCCCGCGTCGGGCTAGCATCATGAAAGAAAAACTATGGTATTTGTCATTTACCATTACTTATTCGGACTATAGTGGATTTAATTATCCCAGAAGAGTTCCTTGTTCCATGCACTGTCTGTGTGTATCATAAAAAACTCAGGGGACCATTCTGAGTTCATTCCCATCTTGAAACGGACATGTTATGTGCCTTGAAAAGTGGACGCTCAATTCTACCAGTTGAGGTTTAAGTTTTGGTTTTTGGCTAAAAATATAATAGTTACCCCTTTTTCTTTTATGTATTCAATCTGACGTGAAGGCAGCGAGTCTTTTGCTTATATTGAGGTTCTAAATGTAGCAGGGCTAGGCTGCTTTAAACCCTAGATCCATGTCCCAAAGCTGGATCCTGTCTGCTTTGCAGATAGCTGGTGAGGGAAGCTATATTTATGGGACCTCTTTGCGAGTGACCCGTTGCCCGCGTCGGGCTAGCATCATGAAAGAAAAGCTATGGTATTTGTCATTTACCATTACTTATTCGGACTATAGTGGATTTAATTATCCCAGAAGAGTTCCTTGTTCCATGCACTGTCTGTGTGTATCATATATATATATATATATATATATATATATATATATCACCATTTATTCAATTTATTCAGATGGTAAAAATGTTGTATAATTGCTGTTAACGAAGTGAAAGTATTTGTTATAAAAATTGTAATAACATTTATTATTATAATTCGTGACTGTAAGTAACACTGAGGGACAAAAGGAAAAAAGGTCTTCGATGAAAAAAAGTGCCGTGATTGTATTTCACACTTGAATAACATCCTTTCTCTTCATACTTCAAACAACTTAATAATTCTACAATGAAAAAAAGATTTCTTACCTGGAATAATATATATATATATATATATTTGAAATGACTTGACTTTTCTGCTGACCTTCCCTGTGAGAAATACATGATTATTTTCCCTTGCCCTCTGTAACCTTTTGTCCTTCGCCTCTCTCTCTCTCTCTCTCTCTCTCTCTCTCTCTCTTCTCTCTCTCTCTCTCTCTCTCTCTCTCTCCTTCTTTCGAATTCTCGTTTGGAATTACAATCCTTAAACAAAATTTAAGTTAAAAAGGTATGAAAGAAACTGATGCTTTACAGGTGTGCAAATTTCAGTTTAAAAAAGTTCTTCTCGAGTGTCACCTTATTGTTATTTTTGCGTGTGTATCACTAATACTATAATTTAATGATATGTTTCCCGGCTATATTAGCTATACCAGCAAAAGTACTCTGAAAGGACTCTTTCCTTATATGCTTATATGACTTAAATCGATATTAAACTAAAAAACAGGCCTTGACACCGTTTAGTACATCTGCATATGGTGGCAGTTTCGTGATGCATCTAGTTTCACTTTTTGGTTCTTGTTTGGTATTTATGTGGTGCCACACCCTTCTGACCGATTCTTCCAGAACAGAGAACCTCGGCGATCAAATTATCCTCTAATAACTTATCTCTCTTAACCTAACCTAGCCTTAATTAACTTCGTTTAACTTGGCAACGTGTTTCTTTTGGAGTCGCACTCGATTGGTAGATTGGATGTCCGATGAAAATTTTGCCACGAGGGAATGTCACCATTCGGATATGGCTCGTCATCGTTTTGCAACATTTTTGGCTGCACTCAATCCAACTTTTCGAAAAATGTTCACCATAAACAATTCGACAATAAACAACAACGAACCAAAGAAACAATAGAAAATTATAACAGTTCGTTTCCCTTATCAGTATATATATATATATATATATATATATATATATTATATATATATATATATATATATATATATATGTCTCAAACAAAGAACTATAGACCAGTATCATCACTGACACTGACATCCATCTCACCAATATATTTGAAAGAATACTGTAATTAGATTGTTTGGAGACAGAAAAGATTCAATGAAAGCAAGCACGAATTCCGATCAGGAAGATCATGTCAAGCACAACTAATAGAATGTTATAACAATATTAATGATGAACTTGATAACAATGAAAACTACACGGAATTTGCTACAGCATTCGACGAGTATATAATAGCACATAAAATGAAACGCGAGGAAATAACGGGCAAAGTGGGAAAATGGATCTATAACTTTTTCGGAGAAGTTATAAAAATTCAAGGTATCTCATCAGAATCAGAAGTACGCAGTTCAGTACTACAAGGAATAGTATTAGCCTCGCTCTTATTGGGAGTTATTGTTGTAACCAACAGAAAAATAACATCCTTTACTGATGATACTACGTAAAATTAGCAGTAAGATTAGAAATGCAGAAGAGGTGGAAGCCCTATAGAGGTGGACAAACAGAATATGGAGATGATCAGAAGACAATATCCTCAAATTTAACACCAAAAATTTTCTGCTTTTGAGATATGTAAGAAATGATGAAGTAAAACAGATAGAATATTATGCCCTAGATAGGCAGGAAATTCAGATACGCAGCAATGCAAACGATTTGGAAATTGCAAATGAGTGGTGACGCGAAATTTGAGCCACAAAATGAGACAGCGACTAGGGAATTGAGCATTTTCAGGGCAGATTTTTCCTGACATTCCTGTTTTGTTTTTTACTTCTTGAGGTGAATTAATTACTCGCTACTATACTTGTAGTTAATAAATAAAACGTAAGTTGAGGACTTACTGAATTTTATATCAACTGCAATGTTGGTGTAATGCTAGATAAGAATTTGCAATGGAGTGATCATGTAAATTATATCGCGAAAAAGATTTCAAGGAGAGTTGCTATAATGTTTAAACTTAGAAATGTAGTCCCTATACAAGTTTTATTGACTCTTTATCATACTCTTGTTCTTCCTTATATAACATACTGCACCCTTGTTTGGGGAAACTCCGCTAACAACGCATTAAATGGTATCTTTGTCATCCAAAAACGAGCAATAAGGTTATTATCTGATGCTGATTTCCTTGATCACTCTGGTGCATTATTTAAAGAGCTAAACCTACTAAAGCTCAATGATATAACCAAACTGGCACATTTTATTTTTATTTACAAGTGTAAGAGCAAAATCATTAATTTGCAATGGGTAAATAGATATTTTGTAACTCATCAAGAAATCCACCCGTATCAGACCAGAAATAGATCAAAGATTGTTATACCTCAATTTAGATTGTCTTCATCTCAAAAACTACCCATTTTCATTGGATTGAAACTATGGAATGACTTGCATGCCGATATAAAAAATATTGCGAAGGTAAATTTGTTTAAAACCAAGTTAAAATCCCGATTAATAATGGGATACTAACAAAAATCTTGGATTAATGTCCACTAATAATGTTTAATATTGTCCATTAATATTGTTTAATATTGAAATACAGGCTTTAACTATTAATAATACTTATTTACTTATTTATTTATTTTATTATTATTAATTTATAACGGGTAGCTGCTTATTTTTAATAAGATCCCAGTAAAGCCTAAAGCTTAAGGGCCAAATTAAAAAAAAAAAAAATGAAATAGTCGAGCTTCACAATTATTTATGTCATTGTAAAAATTGTAAATTGTAAAAAGACTACTGTATTTATTTTATTATTAATAAAGGTTATTCTATCTCTCTATCTATCTAATGCCGTAGTTTTGCTTGTCATTTAGAAATGTTGTAGCAAAATTTTATCTCATTTTTGTAAATTATAATGTGTTTTGTATCAAAAAGGCTTTAATATATGTTAATCATACCCTAACCTTTGTGTTATTTTATGCTACACATAGTGCTTATGCGGAAATCAGGGCACCCTGAAAATTTTCAGGGTAAATTTTTTCCGCCCCCGCAGTAAAGTGCCATCCCATACGCCAATAGTGACAGGAGAAACGAGAGTGCCAGTACTCCCTGTCTTCTGCCTAACATCTCTGGAGAGAGAGAGATGAAAGATCGACCTGTAAGCCTTGTAAAGCCGCTTTGGCTGACTGAAATAGCTGAAACAAGCAGATTGAATGCCCTAAAATAGTAAAAAAGAAAAAAGAAAAGCAGATTGAAGCACCGATTTGCCTAATCACTTCCAGCCATTACATGAAAAGTCACTGAGACAGCAAAACAAGCAAGAATGTGGCAGCAAAAGGCCTAATATAGAGTGTGTATATATATATATATATATATATATATATACACTGTATATCACGTATTTCTTGTAACATTTTTTTTCATACGTGATATATATATACATATATATATATATATATATATATACAGGTCGTCAAAATTGAAGGTATATCATCATCAGAATCAGAAGTACGCACCTCAGTACCACAAAGTACAGTACTGGCCGCACTACTGTTCATTATCATGCTAAATGATATAGACAGTGAAGTAAACATCAACAGTATAATAACATCCTTTGCAGATGATACAAATATCAGCAGAAAAACCAGTGATGCAAAAGAGGTGGAGGCCTTGCAGAGGGACACGAATCAAATATACAAATGATCAGAAGAGAACATGACATTTAACACCAAGAAATTTCAGCTCTTGAGATATGGTAGAAATGAGGAACTTAAACAAACTACATATTATGCTCCAGATATACAGGGTGTCCATAAATTATTCACCCCATTATAAGCCTTAATAAATTCGTTATTATAGGAGCTATCTTAAAACGGTTTGCGGCAATTAATAACACAACTCAAGAAATTTTTTTCTTTATTTCGCAGAACATCCACTAGGGGCACAATGGCGACAGTGAAGGAGAAAGCAATGTGTGTGCTGTGGATGTGGGAAACCAAATCTCCAATTACTGTACAGAGACGTTTTCGGGAGGAATATCAGAAAACTCCACCAACAAAGCAATCACTCAAGCGATGGCTGAAACAATTTCAAGAAACTGGCAGTGTGCTACATCAGAAAGGAGCTGGTAGGCCTATTGTGTCTGAAGATAAGATAGCAGGAATTCAGGAGGCGTTTATCCGAAGTCCTACAAAATCCATCTGCTGAGCAAGCCGAGAACTGCAAATACCGCGTTCAACAGTGCATAAAGTGGTTCACAAGAGGTTGAAACTTTATGCCTACAAATTGCAAACCTTGCAGAAATTTCTACCAAATGACAAACCCAAACGGGTACAGTTTGCTGTTGACATTCTTGACCGTATTGATGAAGATGAGCATTTTTTGAACAATGTCGGTTTCAGTGATGAAGTGACATTCCATCTGTCTGGTAAAGTCAACAGACAATTGCCGTATACGGGGATCAGAAAATCCGCATGAATTTATTGAACACGAACGCAACAGTCCCAAGTTAAACGTTTGGTGTGCTCTCTCCCATAACCGTGTGATTGGACCATTTTTCTTCCATGAGAACACTGTGAAGGCTACAAATTACCTAGATACGCTTGAATGGTATGCTGCACCTCAGCTTGAGGATATGCAGCCCCGTGTGTTCTTTCAGCAAGATGGGGCACCGCCACACTGGGGATTAGAAGTGCGGAGGTTCCTCAATGAAAAGTTCCCCTTTCGTTGGATCGGGGGAGATGACCCTATTCCATAGCCTCCTCGTTCCCCGGATATCACGCCTCTGGATTTCTTTTTATGGGGCTACACAAAGGACAGAGTGTATGCAAAGAAGGTTAATAACATCACAGAATTAAGACACCGGATTGAAGAGACATTAGCTTCCATCACGCAAGACATGCTTCTTAATGTTTGGAACGAAATCATCTATCGCCTTGATGGTCTGCGTGCTACCAATGGGGCTCACGTGGAGGTTTACTGAATTAAAACAAAAATTTCTTGAGTTGTGTTATTAATTGCCGCAAACCGTTTTAAGGTAGCTCCTATAATAACGAATTTATTAAGGCTTATAATGGGGTGAATAATTTATGGACACCCTGTACAGGAAATTCAGAGAAGCACGAAAGCGATAGATTTGGAGGTTATAATAACCTATGATGCGAAATTCGAGACACAAAATCAGATAGCGATAAACAAAGAAAAAAAGAGTCGCGGGACAGGTAATAAGAACGTTCAAAAGAAGGGACAAGACAGTAATGATTTCCCTGTTGAAAACACTGATCATACCAAAACTTGAATACTGCTCAGTCTTGACGTTCCAATATAAAAAGGAAGGAACTAATAAACTGGAAAAAACTCAGACATTTTACAGCCAAGATTGATGGCTGCAAAGAATTCAACTACTTGGAAGGACTACGTAAACTAAATCTGTACTCCCTGGAAAGAAGAAGAGAGAGGTACACCATAATCTACATATGGAATATGATCGAAAAACTGGTACCAAACCTCAAATTAAACCTAATTACCATCCAAACAACGCTGGAAAATAGGAAAGGCAGAATATGTAGTGTTCCCAAATTAAAGGCCCGACAATGGACCTCTTCAACACTGAAGGAAAATTGCTTGGTTGTCAGGGGGCCAGGACTTTTTAACCAGCTTCCAAAGGACCTCAGAAACGTTACAGGGTCAAAGTTGAAGTCTTCAAAAAAGACTAGATGCTTGGCTCAGGACGGTACCAGATGAGTCGGGTGTATCTGGCTATGTGTGGTGGAGAGCGCAAGAGAGCAACTCGCTCCTCCACCAAGCCAGGCCTAGAGGCAGGGCCACCAGTTTGACCCTCATGTGAAGAGAGACCAACGCACGGAACTAAAATAAGGTTCAATGAGGTTTTATATATATATATATATATATATAATATATATATATATATGAACATTATTTCACGAAAGTAACAGGTGAAAAATAATTATGATGAATAAAACCACGAAGGAAAGGAAACACAGAATGGTGCTCAAGCGCTTTCGTCTAATGACATCCTCAGGAACACTGAAGTACATAAAGAATTACAGCCTATATATAGGTTACAGAAAAAAAAAATATATATATATATACAATAAACGGAGAAACAAACTTAAAGGATTGTGGGAGGGGCACACAGATTTATAAGGAAAAACTATCGATTTTTTAGCACAAGATTAAATGAATTGTTTCCAACCAATGTTATAGATAAAAAATATACAAATTTATACTGGAAATCTGCCCGGGTTTTAGCACTCTGCTCTTTTTGTATATAAAAATTGAAAATTATCGATTTTTAGCACAAGATTAAATGAATTGTTTCCAACCAATGTTATAGATAAAATAAAAAATAAAAATATACAAATTTATACTGGAAATCTGCCCGGGTTTAGCACTCTACCCTTTTTTTTGTATATAAAAATTGAAAAATAAAAGTTATTAGGGTGGCATACAAGTTTACCAAAGAACAGATTTAGATAAGAAAGGTAGAACGCTAAATCTTTGGTAAACTTGTATGCCACCCTAATAACTTTTATTTTTCAATTTTTATATACAAAAAAAAGGGTAGAGTGCTAAACCCGGGCAGATTTCCAGTATAAATTTGTATATATTTTTTTTTTTATTTATCTATAACATTGGTTGGAAACAATTCATTTAATCTTGTGCTAAAAATCGAAAATTTTCAATTTTTATATACAAAAAGAGCAGAGTGCTAAAACCCGGGCAGATTTCCAGTATAAACTTGTATTTTTTATCTATAACATTGGTTGGAAACAATTCATTTAATCTTGTGCTAAAAAATCGATAGTTTTTCCTTATAAATCTGTGTGCCCCTCCCACAATCCTTTAAGTTTGTTTCTCCGTTTATTGTATATATATATATATATATATATATATATATATATATATATATTTTATTTTTTTATTTTTTCTGTAACCTATATATAGGCTGTAATTCTTTATGTACTTCAGTGTTCCTGAGGATGTCATTAGACGAAAGCGCTTGAGCACCATTCTGTGTTTCCTTTCCTTCGTGGTTTTATTCATCATATATATATATATATGAATAGAAACGACATAAGTATTAAGGAACGTCTCTGCACACGAGGAGGAGAGATAACGAATAAATGAAAAATGAGGCGAACCGCCCGGGAATCGAACCCAGGGCCTTCCAATTGCCGGTTGGACGCGCTACCATTATGCTACGGCCCTCAGTTAATCACAAATCGAAATTCTCCCACATAGGGCAGAAACCAATGCCCTGAGAGGGCACCCTCGCAAATCGTGAATATGCGCATATAACTGCAATGACCACGCAGTATATAAATGAATAGAAACGACATAAGTATTAAGGAACGTCTCTGCACACGAGGAGGAGAGATAACGAATAAATGAAAAATGAGGCGAACCGCCCGGGAATCGAACCCAGGGCCTTCCAATTGCCGGTTGGACGCGCTACCATTATGCTACGGCCCTCAGTTAATCACAAATCGAAATTCTCCCACATAGGGCAGAAACCAATGCCCTGAGAGGGCACCCTCGCAAATCGTGAATATGCGCATATAACTGCAATGACCACGCAGTATATAAATGAATAGAAACGACATAAGTATTAAGGAACGTCTCTGCACACGAGGAGGAGAGAACGAATAAATGAAAAATGAGGCGAACCGCCCGGGAATCGAACCCAGGGCCTTCCAATTGCCGGTTGGACGCGCTACCATTATGCTACGGCCCTCAGTTAATCACAAATCGAAATTCTCCCACATAGGGCAGAAACCAATGCCCTGAGAGGGCACCCTCGCAAATCGTGAATATGCGCATATAACTGCAATGACCACGCAGTATATAAATGAATAGAAACGACATAAGTATTAAGGAACGTCTCTGCACACGAGGAGGAGAGATAACGAATAAATGAAAAATGAGGCGAACCGCCCGGGAATCGAACCCAGGGCCTTCCAATTGCCGGTTGGACGCGCTACCATTATGCTACGGCCCTCAGTTAATCACAAATCGAAATTCTCCCACATAGGGCAGAAACCAATGCCCTGAGAGGGCACCCTCGCAAATCGTGAATATGCGCATATAACTGCAATGACCACGCAGTATATAAATGAATAGAAACGACATAAGTATTAAGGAACGTCTCTGCACACGAGGAGGAGAGATAACGAATAAATGAAAATGAGGCGAACCGCCCGGGAATCGAACCCAGGGCCTTCCAATTGCCGTTGGACGCGCTACCATTATGCTACGGTCCTCAGTTAATCACAAATCGAAATTCTCCACATAGGGCAGAAACCAATGCCTGAGAGGGCACCCTCGCAAATCGTGAATATGCGCATATAACTGCAATGACCAGGCAGTATATAAATGAATAGAAACGACATAAGTATTAAGGAACGTCTCTGAACACGAGGAGGAGATAACGAATAAATGAAAAATGAGGCGAACCGCCCGGAATCGAACCCAGGGCCTTATTCGTTATCTCTCCTCCTCGTGTGCAGAGACGTTCCTTAATACTTATGTCGTTTCTATTCATTTATATACTGCGTGGTCATTGCAGTTATATGCGCATATTCACGATTTGCGAGGGTGCCCTCTCAGGGCATTGGTTTCTGCCCTATGTGGGAGAATTTCGATTTGTGATTAACTGAGGGCCGTAGCATAATGGTAGCGCGTCCAACCGGCAATTGGAAGGCCCTGGGTTCGATTCCCGGGCGGTTCGCCTCATTTTTCATTTATTCGTTATCTCTCCTCCTCGTGTGCAGAGACGTTCCTTAATACTTATGTCGTTTCTATTCATTTATATACTGCGTGGTCATTGCAGTTATATGCGCATATTCACGATTTGCGAGGGTGCCCTCTCAGGGCATTGGTTTCTGCCCTATGTGGGAGAATTTCGATTTGTGATTAACTGAGGGCCGTAGCATAATGGTAGCGCGTCCAACCGGCAATTGGAAGGCCCTGGGTTCGATTCCCGGGCGGTTCGCCTCATTTTTCATTTATTCGTTATCTCTCCTCCTCGTGTGCAGAGACGTTCCTTAATACTTATGTCGTTTCTATTCATTTATATACTGCGTGGTCATTGCAGTTATATGCGCATATTCACGATTTGCGAGGGTGCCCTCTCAGGGCATTGGTTTCTGCCCTATGTGGGAGAATTTCGATTTGTGATTAACTGAGGGCCGTAGCATAATGGTAGCGCGTCCAACCGGCAATTGGAAGGCCCTGGGTTCGATTCCCGGGCGGTTCGCCTCATTTTTCATTTATTCGTTATCTCTCCTCCTCGTGTGCAGAGACGTTCCTTAATACTTATGTCGTTTCTATTCATTTATATACTGCGTGGTCATTGCAGTTATATGCGCATATTCACGATTTGCGAGGGTGCCCTCTCAGGGCATTGGTTTCTGCCCTATGTGGGAGAATTTCGATTTGTGATTAACTGAGGGCCGTAGCATAATGGTAGCGCGTCCAACCGGCAATTGGAAGGCCCTGGGTTCGATTCCCGGGCGGTTCGCCTCATTTTTCATTTATTCGTTATCTCTCCTCCTCGTGTGCAGAGACGTTCCTTAATACTTATGTCGTTTCTATTCATTTATATACTGCGTGGTCATTGCAGTTATATGCGCATATTCACGATTTGCGAGGGTGCCCTCTCAGGGCATTGGTTTTCTGCCCTATGTGGGAGAATTTCGATTTGTGATTAACTGAGGACCGTAGCATAATGGTAGCGCGTCCAACCGGCAATTGGAAGGCCCTGGGTTCGATTCCCGGGCGGTTCGCCTCATTTTTCATTTATTCGTTATCTCTCCTCCTCGTGTGCAGAGACGTTCCTTAATACTTATGTCGTTTCTATTCATTTATATACTGCGTGGTCATTGCAGTTATATGCATATATATATATATATATATATATATATATATCACGTATTTCTTGGAAAGAGTTTTTTCATACCCAATAAACAAAGTTGCTACTTATCAGTGTCATCAAAATATCCCTTGGGTTTTCCAAGATAAGATACCCATCCAAGGCCTTACCATGAAAAGTGAAGCCATTTTCCCTTTTTCTCTTTTCCCTTAATTTTCCCTTTTGTCCATCTCTTTTCCGTTCTTTATTTCTACATACTCGTTCAAACCCCCGTCCCCAAACCCCCATTCCTCTCTCTCTCTCTCTCTCTCTCTCTCTCTATATATATATATATATAGGTAGGTAGGGGCGTGTCCAGGATTTTTCGAAGGGGTAGGGTCGACGATGTGTCAGCAATCCTGAACATAAATTGAGTTAACACACTATTTAGACTTTAACACAGGTATTGTTATGACCATAGAAAACAATGAAAAGATTTAATTACTTGAGAACCCACCCAGAAAGCTCAACTGAAAAAAAATCCCATACATGAGAGGTAGTTAAGTTTCACTTTAGTTCGTAATTAATCATTGCTTGACCCAATGCCAAAACAAAATATGATGAAAATTGATAAAAGATGAAAGTCCAGTATTGGATAAGGAATAGGGAAAGGTGTCGAGTGTATCAGCCCTGAGCATGGGGTGGGTGGGGGTTCGACCTCCGAAACACCCCTCCTGGATACGCGCCTGATAGGAGAAGATTGTCTCCGGGGGAGACGTTAGACAGATGATAGGGAGTGCTGGAACTCCCGTTTCTCCTGTCACTGTCCTCCTTAGCTGATCTCTTTATGTGTCTCATCTACCCTGTGAGCAGTCCAGCATGCTCTCAAACACACACTTCCCTCCCTATTCCTCACTACATATACAATTTATACATGCATCTTACACACTACTTAATCTTTTCAAAATTAAAAACAAAAAAATGGCATCAACGTCAAGAACCTCGGAGTCCCCTGGGGAGGGGACCATAAATGTCCCTATTTGTGGCTCCCCGGCTCTCGATACTAGGAATGCAGACCCGGGCACCAGGGCTGGATCTGCTATCGCCCATTCGAGATGTTCTGGGCCTCTGCCTGATTCACTTTACATAAACTTCTGCAACATTCGTGGCTTTTTCTCAATTTTCAATCTGTCGAACACCACGTCTCCTCTTCCAAGCCTCATCTTCTTTCCCTCACTGATACTCAGGTGTCTGGGACGACTGACAGCAACCGTTTTTCTGTTCCCTCTTACTTTCTCTGTACTCAATTTCACTCCAAAGGTGGATGTTATGTACAGTATATGTACGCAGTGATCTAACTTGTTATCGTATTCCCGCACTCGAATTCTCCGAATTCTATACCCTCTGGCTACGGCTTACGTGCTAATCTTAAACTAAACACATCTGCTTGTTTACCTTTCTCTTAATTCCACTGATTATCCAAAATTCTTTGACTACCTCACTTCCAAAGTGAAATACATTCTATTCCGCTCTCCCTTTGCTGAAATCTCCATTTTTAGATATCAATGTTCACCACTACCTTTGGCTTTCATCTCATTTCACTAACATCCCTGGTGAACTAGCTTACAATTTTTCTATCTTGAATGACCTAGCGCAGATTGTACAGCACCCTACTCGTATCCCCGATCGCCTTGGAGATAGGCCCAACAGTCTGGATTTATTTCGTACCTCCCATCCTTCTTCTTACTCTGTCAAACCTTTTTCTCCGTTGGGCTTATCTGACTACAATCTTATATCCGTATCCTGTCCTATCGCTCCAATTCGTCCTTTGGATCCTCCCAAGAAGAGGCGCCTTTGGCACTTCGGCGTAGCTGATTGGGTTGCCCTTAGGCAGTACTTTTGTTATTTCCCATGGAATGATTACTGCTTCCGTGGCCGGGGCCCTTCCGAGTGTACTGAGCGCATGACGGAGGTGATTCTCTCGGGCAAGGAGGCGTACATTCCATATTCTATTCCTACTACTAATGTAAAAAACCTTGGTTTAACTTTATTCGTTCTAATGCTATCCGCAACAGAGAGGAGTCTTTCAGAAGGTACCGTCGCCAAACAACTCCTGACTCTCAGCTTATATTTCTGTCTGGAATCGTGCAAAATCTGTTCTTCGACTCGCCAAAAATTTCTTCATCCGATAAAAATGAGAAAACCTATCCAATTATAATTCTTCTCGCTCTTTCTGGCATCTAGCTAAAAACATCTCCAACAACTTTACTTCCTCTTCTTTCCCTCCTCTTTTCCATTCCGACGGCTCAGTTGCCGTCTCTTCTTCTGACAAAGCTGAACTCTTCGCTCGAACTTTCGCCTCCAATTCAACCCTGGACGATCTCGGTGCTGTTCCTCCATCACTTCCTCCCTCTGACTTTATTATGTCTGAAATTAGAATCTCTTCCAAAGATGTTTTTTCTGCCCTATCTGAGCTCAACTCTAGGAAGGCGTACGGTCCTGATGGTGTTCCTCCAGTTGTTCTTAAGAACTGTGCTTCAGTGCTGACACCCTGCCTATGCAAACGCTTTCGTCTTTGTTTTTCATCTGGTACTTAAATAGGACCTATACCCATTTTGTCAACAAGACCAGACAATCGACGCTCTAAAAAAACTAACAACCTAACTTAGCTTAACCTAACCACAATCTAACTTAATCTAACCCACACTAATTTGTCGATTGTTTGGTCTTGTCGATCAAATGTCGTTAGTCCGTAAAACCATTGGATCTTTTAAACTGTTTCCCCCCCAACATACTCTTTTCAACAATCACCACCCCAATGTTGATCTTTTCAACTATATCCCCCCAAAAGTTTTAACCCTACAAATTAACCAAAATAAGATAAGAAAACAATAACAACAAATTTATTATTTATTGCAAACATATAATAAATAGAGAATCATTATTTACATAGGATAAAATTTGAATGCCCGGTTAGGTCAACTGTACGCCCTTGACGATTGGTTAGGTTTAGTCGTGATATTTTTGTTAAAACTAACGAAAATATCACGACTAAACCTAACCAATTGTCAAGGGCGTACAGTTGACCTAACCAATTGTCATGGGCGTACAGTTGACCTAACCGGGCATTCAAATTTTATCCTATGTAAATAATGGTTCTCTATAAACCGGAAATATGATAGAATATAATAGAATTTTTAAGATATTTATCTTATATACATATCTTAAAAATTATATTATGTAAATAAGATAAGCAAAACCTATTAAATTATCCCCCCCCTCTAATATTGACCTTCTAAACTATGTCCCCCCTCTCCGAAGCTGGGGGGGAATAGTTTAAAAGATCCAAAACATTTTTACATTTTTTTTTTTATTGTTGCGAAGTACAGAAAGTGTTACCTCACAAAAGATTACCCCATTATATCTGTAAGTTATCACACACTAGATCTCACTCATGCCCATTTGCCTACACACACACACACACACACACATATAATATATATATACACACACACACACACACACACTGTGTATACACACACACACACATATATATATATATAACATTACAAAAGATTTTATACAACCCTATTGCGAGCCACATTAATTAAACACTGCAATGGCGTAACGTACAGTGTGTGATAAACTAACGCAAGTGAAGAGACAAATCCGATTTGAACTCGCTTCATCTTGTTTTTTAGCTCATAAAAACAGTTCCAACACCTCCTCTAAACCTTTCTATCGAATATAGAGTTGTTAATTTTGTTATAAAGTATGTGTAATAAATATTACTCGTCCATGTTCACTCGGGTTAATATAATCAAGTCGGATTTGTCTCTTCACTCGCGTTACTTTATGCACACCCTGTATCATAACCATAGTTAGTGGTTAGTGTATTTATTTTTAGGTAATATCGCGGGATGAAAAAAGTATCTAATCATGACAAATACGTATTCTTTGACCGTAACAAAGAGAAAATATTCACATTTACAAAAGTAACGTAGCTTTTGGGCACTACAATATATACGGAAGCTCATTAACATTTGTTTTGTTTTCTCCTTGTTGATAAAGTACACCTTATTGCTATTCTTCAGTAATTAAAACTGTTCCCTTAAAAATCGTCCAACGTTGGTTAAGTTGATGGCTGCACATCCCATTTTATCGAATGAATCTCAACGAAGCAAAACGGGTGTTACATTTTTATTCGTGCGTACCTTCTTTCTTTTTTAGTGACTCATCAACAAAATCCTTGACCACTGACCCAAATCGACCTGACGTTCGCATAAACGCGCGCTCCAACCTGACCTTAAACTAGAAAAATGCATTTGTGTACACTGCGGCGTAAAATTTTTAATATTACGAGCATTGCACATCGCGTGTTTTAAGATAATCCAAATCTCACCGAACGCAAAAAGGAAATAATAGAACGCATAAATTAAAATTAAAACGAATTTAATAAATAACTTATTCGCCTTTCCTTTATTCAGTCAGACTCGAACCTTCGCCTTAGTGCTTTACTCTTAAGTTATAGCGCTTGACCCTCCGGGGCCGTCCCTGACCATCATTCTCCACTCTTGCCAAACCAGTATGCTTATAATTGCATTTTAAAAGATGGGATTTGTCGGAAATTTCATTCGCTGATCGTCGGTTCAACAAATTTTAAAGAATTCGGAATTACATTTGTGAGATTCTCTCGCTCGGAAAATTCCATCCGTTTATTGAAATTTCAGTTTTCATCTGATAAAAAGGTGAACAAGCTCGTATTATGACCTTGTGTGGAGCAATTTTGTTTTCACACGCACCTGCAACGCAGATACATGTGCTCTTTAAGTTTATGGCAGTTTAAATAACGAACGAAACTGCTGTCGAAACCCCAAGTTTATGAGTCTACAAGTGAAAACACAAATTTTTTTTTGTCATATACGTCGACAAATTTACTGTTTTGCTCCATTTCACACACCTTCAAGAAATATATATATATATATATATATATATATATATATATACAAAACATTGGTTGGTTAACCTTGGTTTTTGCTTCAGCCCGAATTTTCATTCTGACGAAGGTCAAGCTTGTTGCTCCACCTTAGACCTACAGCTTTAACGTGGAATCCGAACCACAACCCACCACGAGTAGTCAGAAATTACGAAGTCCTTGCCCGGACTCGATCTTACGACCTCCCGATCAGCAGCCCAGCGTCGTAATCACTAGACTACCCAGGGTACCCACTTATCTACCAATCAGTTTTTATTGTGTGGAAGAATGAACAGTTGGATTAGCTGCACGCCACCCGCCGTCACCAGAAATCGAACCGGAGCCGATGGATTCGTAGTCAGCGATGCTAACCACTACACCACCAAGGCGTGTGTATATGTATATATATATATATATATATATATATATATATATATATATATATATATATAGAGAGAGAGAGAGAGAGAGAGAGAGAGAGAGAGAGAGAGAGAGAGAGAGAGAGTTTTAAAAAGAAAATTAAAGTAAATACTGAAAACTATTTATTTTATCATTTGCTTCACGGTTGAAAGCAAACAACTTGTTTGTGGGTCTGTAACACTTTTATGCATGACTCAGAGATATTACAAACATTTAGAATTTAAGCTTTATTTCAGGAACACCTTGAGTACCCAACAGGGGGTACCTACGGACAGAGAATACGAACCGAGACTGCACCACATGCGGAAATCTCAAGCCATAAAATTCGAGCGTTCGAATCCGCAACCTCCAAGTTTAGAGACGGGTGCCGTATTCACTAAGCGCCCCTGGTGGGAAAGGGTAACGAGCTTATTAGGGAACGCCAAATCGACTGTGGGAATCGTCCCCACCTGATATGCTTTTTATAGTGACGTCACACGCACAAATAATGGCTGTTTTGGCGTTGCAGAGTAGCATCTCTGTATTGAGAAAGTAGGAGGTTAATAAGTCATGAAACCTTTTTGTTCAAAGGAAACTCCCTATTTATTTTGTGTTTTGTTTATTAAACCTCCAAACTGTGTTGAACTAAACCTTTTGTTGTATGTCCATCTCACAGTTCAGCCGAACGCTCAATAGAATAGAATAGAATGGAATAACCTTTATTAATAATAATAAAATAAATAAAATTTTTTTTTCAATTTACAATGACATGAATAATTGTGAAGCTCGACTATTTATTTTATTTAATTTGGCCCTTAAGCTTTAGGTTTTACTGGGCTCTTATTAAAAATAAGCAGCTAGTTGTTATAAATTAATAATAATAAATAAATAAATAAGTAAATAAGTATTATTAATAGTTAAAACATGTATTACAATATTAAACAATATTAATGGACAATATTAAACAATATTAGTGGATATTAATCCTAGATTTTTGTTAGTATGTCATTATTAATCGGGATTTCAACTTGGTTTTAAACAAATTTACATTCACAATATTTTTTATATCGGCATTTAAATCATTCCATAGTTTCAATCCAATAAAAATAAGTAGTTTTTGAGATGAAGACAATCTAAATTGAGGTATAACAAGCTTTGATCTATTTCTGGTCTGATACGAGTGGATTTCTTGATGAGTCACAAAATATCTATTTACCCATTGCAAATTAATGGTTTTGTTCTTACACTCGTAAATAAAAATAAAATGTGCCAGTTTGGTTACATCGTTGAGCTTTAGTAGGTTTAGCTCTTTAAATAATGCAATAGACTCAGTGACTAGAGTGATCAAGGAAATCAGCATCAGGTAATAACCTTATTGCTCTTTTTTGGATGACAAAGATACTATTTAATGCGTTGTTAGCGGAGTTTCCCCAAACAAGGGTGCAGATTGTTATATAAGGAAGCGCAAGAGTATGATAAAGAGTCAATAAAACTTGTTTAGGGACTACATTTCTAAGTTTAAACATTATAGCAACGCTCCTTGAAATCTTTTTCGCGATATAATTTACATGATCACTCCATCGGCAAATTCTTATCTAGCATTACACCAAGAAATTTTGTTACAGCACACTCCTTTATGGCGATTTCATTAACATTAAGTTCATCAAGTTTCACTCAAAAGGTATCCGACAACTAAAGTAATGGTTTTACTTCGTATTTGTAAGAAGACCACGTCAATGAACAGAGAAATAGAGTAAACCTTTTTTGGCTAGAGCACGAAGCGTTTTGACGTTCTTACATCGCCTTATTGTGAACGAATCCACATCGAAGATCCAGGTTCGAAGGCAATTTTTTTTTTTTTTATGTATTTTTGACCGAATTCGGATTCGGATTCGAGTATTAATGATTTGGATTAAGGTTCATCATTTTAAAATGAAAATGAAATAGAAAAAATTAGTGTCAGAAAAGTAATTCCATATTGCTGATAGTAATAAAAAAATAAGAAAAAAAAATTAAACTAAAAAATTGAAATTGAAATTAAGAGTATCGATGTTCAGTGGAGACGCGCAGTTTTATATCATTAAATAGAGATTTCTGACAATTTATGGCATTACTAACGAATAACTTGGATGATTGGATTGTCTCAGTTTTAAGTTCTTTGCGCAGAGTTAATCAGGTTGGTCTACATGGCACTGGGCAAGAGCTCAGACCTCTAAATCGGGTCCATTGCCCTAGCTATCCGAAGATATTGTGAGGGCAAATGTTTGAAACTCGAGGTATCTTGGAGACAACTTATCAGGATCTGTTTTTTTTTGTTTTTTTTAAATAATTCAGCCAAACTTGTCCATAAATATTGATGCAAAAATATGAAAAAGAGTGTTTAGCTTCAATATCCCTTAGATATTGCTTCCTTATATGTTTGAGTCATCACTGAAGGAACTGTTGAACCCAAATATTAAAATTCTTGTACTTGCTCTATCGGTTCACCTTTCATTTTGAAAATAACATTAACAGACTGTTGTCAGCTTTATGATGGGAATAGCAACACTGGAATCAGTATTGTGGTTTTGCGCTCGAAAATTTACGAACTAATCCAGATTTTTAACCAAAAGACTTATTAATTCCACATCACTGGTCATGCTCAAAACCATATACAGTATATATCTTCTTGTAAGGAATTTTGTTATTCGAAGCGGAAGAAAATGTGGATTAAAATTGTAAGAAGTCACGTAGGACATTTTATGGAGACCAGACTTCGACTGGATGCAGGCTCCACTTGTATAAGGAAAGGAAGTCCTTATCTTAAAATTCCTAAATTACAATAAAACACTGCATAGAATAAAGTGCGATTCATTGTTTAACACATTTATTAATAGCATTAATATTTCTAAATGAGAAATATTTATTTTAAAATGAAAGTATTTGCAAATTTGTAGCGAGATGAGGCAGTAACTTCGCATTATTTTCCCAAGAGTTAGCTCTGGTTAATTTAACTCGGACCCAATTTCAAATACAAATTTCTTACGAAATAATTTACCTAAAAAATTCAAATACGTAATAGACAACAAATTTTATAAGGAAAAACTGCTGCTGAGGGACTTGCTTTAAGAAGTGGATTAATTTCCTACGAATGAATGGCAAATATAGACCAGTGGTTAGCAAGTGGATTCAAACGTAGGCCGTATTGGTGGAAGGATTTATTCTACAAAAGTAACTATAATTTATATAGATTTAAATAATAAACATTATGGTTAAAATGAACAGAGAAATGTTAATGCAAATCTAAACTGTCAAACTCATTTCTGACTTTTTTAAAAACCTTGTCGAAAGTTTCCAAATGTTAAAAATTAATAATAATAATAATAATAATAATAATATATATATATATATATATATATATATAAAACCCCCGCCGTTCGCGATTTTGCATATTTACGCTTAAGGTTTTGTACATATACACACATCCCGCCTATCGTGGCCGCAGTTCCACTCATTCGCAGTTTTCCATTGCGGGCTGGCAATGATTCTGGGTTTCCCAAACCATCTCAAACATTCTCGAAGAGACTCCGCTCAGTCAGTGAGGTTTGACTCGCTTGTTGCCCTTCGTTTTTCACAATTTTTTTCCTTATTTCTCAGATATTGTGATTAATTAATAATGTCATCCAAACGCGGGGGTGATGATAATTCAGCTGCGAAAAGGCAGCGTAAGATTATGCCCTTGGGCAATAAAATAAATATACTTGATAAGTTAGAAATACGACACACCGCAGCTTATCGCGGTCGGTAATATGGCGCGAACGAAGCCACGATTCGTTGCATAAAAAAATGAGAACAAAGTTAGAGCTAGTGTTCGTGAATCTGTGCCTTCAAGTGCTAAAGTAACATTTGTAAGTTGACTTGTTCTGGAAAAAGATGCCATCGAGGACTTACATATCCAAAGAGGAGAGAACCGCCCCAGGCTTCAAGGCTGCCAAAGACTATCCAACGCTTCTCGCTGAGAACCCTCATCCGTTAAAAAGGAAGCAAAAACAACATCTGCCTGTCTTTTGGAGATCAAACAGAAAGGTGTGGGTGACTGCAAAATTATTTGAAGACTGATTCCATCATTGTTTTGTACATGAAGTATAGAAGTACCTCGCAGAGAAGAACTTAACATTTAAAGTTCCTCCACTCCTTGACGATGCGCCAGGACGCCAGTAGTATGATGGCATTTGGTCCGACAGAGCGGATCAATTTGAAAATTTCCTCCTCGCGTTCCTCACCGTCCTTCATGAGGGGTCCCCTCCTCCTTAGGGTCCTTTATGAGGTTTCACGGTCTTTCATGAGATATTAAAAAAAAGAGGGGGGAAAAAAAGCAGAATGGATCAATTTGAGAATTTCCTCCTCGCCTTCCTTTAGAATAATTCATGGTCTTTCATGAGAAAAATTTAAAAAAAAAGGAACAAACAAACAAACATTTCCTGACGAGATGTTGAGTTGAGTAGGAAAAAAAACCCAAGCAGAATGGATCAATTTGAGAATTTCTTCCTGGGGTTCCTTTAGAAGACTTCACGGTCTTTCATGAGAGAAATTTAAAAAAATTTAAAAAGTATGATGGCATTTGGTCCGACAGGGCGGATCAATTTGAAAATTTCCTCCTCGCGTTCCTCACCGTCCTTCATGAGGGTTCCCCTCCTCCTTACGGTCCTTTATGAGGTTTCACGGTCTTTCATGAGAGATATTAAAAAAAAGAGGGGCAAAAAACAAGCAGAATGGATCAATTTGAGAATTTCCTCCTCGCCTTCCTTTAGAAGAATTCATGGTCTTTCATGAGATAAATTTAAAAGAAAGGAACAAACAAACAAACATTTCCTGGCGAGATGTTGAATTGAGTAGGAAAAAACCCCAAGCAGAATGGATCAATTTGAGAATTTCCTCCTGGAGTTCCTTTAGAAGACTTCACAGTCTTTCATGAGAGAAATTTAAAAAAAGGAACAAACAAACCTTCCCGAGGCCGAGGATACGTTAATCTAAGGTTGATTTGAATAGGAAAAGTTTCATGGCCCATTTTACGCAGAGTTCCGGCGCGTTCCACCGTGTCCGGTTTCGCGGGCCTCGTTAGATTAATTCACGTCACTTCTAGCTGCATTCGTGCAGGGGAAGCGGCGCTTCTCATACAACAGAAACACTTAAGGTTAAAAACTTTTTATCTTACGTACGAAACGGCTAAAAACACACTATACAACACAACAAAGGTTTTTATATTCTGATGGTTATTTCACTTAGCATTATTCCATATAACCACACGAATATCACTTTTTTTTTCCTAGCTTAAATATTGTTACGAAAAGCAAAAATAAGGCTAATAACAGTCTATTTACTATTCAAATTCTGAATTAATATTTGTATTATATGAACTTAAATAAAAAATATTAAATAAAATTAAAATAAATTAAATTTTATTTTTATTAAAGGGATGACTTTTATCTTTCCTAATTAAAACTCATTTTTTCTACATTATTATGCAGATAGACTGACATATAAACGCTTAACCATTACACCTGTTATTTACCTTCAATTACTCTCTTAAACATCATTATTATTATTATCATTATTAGTTTATCGTTATTATTATATATACACCATTGGTAACCTTTGGTTAGCTTCCGCCCGAATTCCCAGGGTACCCATTTATCTACTAACCACTTTCTGTGTGGACGGATGAACAGCTGGGTTTTGCTGCGCGCCGGCTGCCATCACCGGGTCTCGATCCCGGGGCCGATGGATTCGTAGTCAGCGACGCTAACCACTACACAACCGAGTTTACTCATTATTATTCAAAGTAATTGTATAATTCTTCTACCACATTAAGTGCGAAAAACAGGATTGGTAACTCAGTCCCCAACCTTGCCAGATAAAATGTACCCGGATATTAAATGCAAAAAACTTCACTTTTCTACGTGAAGGTCAAAATATGATAATAAAAACCCCCACTCAAATATACAGTTTATTTCCACAACAGTTTCGATGCCCACTGGCATCCTCTTCGGGTGGATACAGAAAAAAGAATGAACCAAAAACAAGAGGTAAAACAGTTCAGGGACCATTAAGAAATTCGCACCTAGGTTAGATCCTGTTCTCCCGACACCGGAAGGGCATTTTATTAAAGGGTCCCGCTTATAAGTACATTTGCACAAATTAAAACTATCTTCTTGCTCTATACATACAGATTCTATTATTTTGACATAATTACTGCATTTATTATTGCATTTATTATTACATTTACGTTTATAACATTTATTATTACATTTATTACCTTTATTATTACATTTATTATTATTGCATTTACATTTATTTCCACATTTATTATTACATTTACATTTATTACTATTACGTTTATTATTCCATTTACATTTTACAGAAAAAAACGAATGAAACAAAAGCGAGTAAGGAAACAATCCAGAGACCTTTAAGAAATTCACACTTAGGTTAGATGCCGTTCACCCGACGCCGTAAGGGATTTTTTTGACCAAGAATCTCATTAGAGGGTCCAGCTTGTAAGTACCTTCGCACAAATTAAAATTACCCACTTGTTCTCTCCATACAGATTCTACTATTTTTCGTTTGACATAATTATTGCATTTATAAAGTAACTTACTTGATGACCATTTTGGCTGGCGTGATAAAAAATTGCATTATTAGTATTACAACTTCTGAAGGCATATTTATGTTCTTTAATACTGGAAACTCTGTCTATTAGAGTGGGTTTTTTATGATCATACCCGGATATTACTTTCCAAACTAATTAATAATAAACAATTTTAAACGTATGTAATTTTTTCTAGTGCTTTATCTGTAACGAGAAATAGGTATTATATTATTATTTATTATTGTTACCATAATTAATTATTGACCATAAATTATCTACTAGCTATTATTATGTATTCATATTCAGAGATAGCAGCTGTAAGCACGTACCCTTTTATAGTGCATCATATGTAAAAATTTAATTTCAAAACACTTTTCCATGTTCATGTAACATTGAAAAATATATTTTAAATAAATATTTTTACTCAGAAATGAAAATCGGCAATTTATTTCTACTGTAGTTAATTTATTAATTTTGACGAATAGTTAAATTAATATTCTTTTCATTTAGCCGTTGAAGCACGATTTCCATTATGCGATGAATTTAAAACAGAAGCAGAATGTGTAGACCATTAAAGACGAAATATAATATCTCTATGACTCTATAAACGTGTGTTTATTTTAAAATGGTAGAAATATATGAGATTGAAATTGGTTAATGATTATAAAACCATCAGATTCAATTTAGTAGCGTTACCATAAGTGATGCAAAAGCCATTTTCTACACAAATTTGCAGTACAGAAAACGGAATTTGGTTTAGTGGGGGGTCTAAATTAATTATGTTTGTTTACATTCATTCTATAAATTTAAAACATTACTTGTAAGCAATGAGGACTAGCATCGCTGATTAATATAATTTCTTTTCATTAGTTTACTCATCCACATTTTCAGCAGCTTGCCGTAATTATGCAAATGGGCAAAGGATTGCAAAATTTCCATAACGTTATAATACGTTTCAAAACGACTGGAATATAAGTTGCTGGATATGCTTATTTGAACATTGAGGGAAGAGCCCTAAATATCATCGCTGCAAAGATACATGGATATAAATATAAAAATCATTCGTTTTTCTCAGTAATGAGCTATGAAATCTGCTGCTAGTCATTAGTCAAAACACTCAGTGCAAGGATTTGTACACAACGAATTAAAATTATGGTGAAAGCTGGAAACTGTGTGTGTACTGCTATACAGAGAGATGAAGGGTATTTAAACCCAGATTCTGGTCGAAACCTTCATTCTTTATGCGAACTCTACAACAGAAGTTTGGTTAATACTTCACTCCCTTTACCAGTTTGTGAGTATTTTTTAACTTTTTTAGCAGGTTAACTGTTAATCATTGTTTTGTTTTGCAGGATAGGTTTTGAGGAACATCTTACTCTAGATCACTGGTGGCGAACCTTTTTTTTGCTGGCGGGTCATTTTTGGGATCACCTGAAGATCCGTCAATCCGTCACCCAAGCCTTTTTTAATTAGCTTTATAAGGCTAACTAACGAAAATATTACGACCTAACCTAACCAATCGTTAAGGGCGTATAGTTGACATAACGATTGGTTAAGTGGGGTTAAGTGGTGATATTTTCGTTCGTTAGCCTTATAAAGCTAACTAAAAAAGGCTTGGGTGACGGATCTTCAGGTGATCCCATTTTTGTTACTTTTGATTTTTAAAAAAACGAAATTGGGTCACAATAATTTACTTATTATTTTTAGTGAGAAACTTGTTGGATTTTAGCTGCTAATGGTTTCATCCGAGGTTTATATTTAGTTGTCTTTAGTCTCACACATGCAGCGCTCATATATGTGCCAAGGCGATTCCTAGTGGTGGATTTGACGAAATTCATGGAGGAAAATAACTGTTCACATGAATAAGATGAACCAAACATTGTTAGCAGAGCTAATGCTAGCTTTTTCATTGATGCAGAAGAATTTGGTAAAGAGTTCCAGTCTGCAAGAATAAGATTCTCTACTCTTTCTGTTGATTGTTGTTCTCTGGTTACATCCAAATTTGACGACTCCAATTCCTTTTCTTGTAACTTCAGATTGAGATCAATAAATTTAGTCTTCCATACTGCACTTTCTTGGAAGTCAACTAATTCCATTTCAAAATTACCAATGTCAAGCCAATGAAAAGCTGATAACTGAAGATCTTCAAATTGAATAGTATGGGGGAACTGGATAAATTGTAATGTTGCAGCAATTTGTCGGAATTGTAAAAACCTCCCTAAAAGTGATTGTCTGGCATCTCTTATTATTGAAGAGTACTTTTTTGAGCACGTCGGATTTATTTTTTTCATTGTCTGCAAAATATTTTGAAGTCAAGAAGGTTTCTACAATGGAAAATATTTCAATTTTTCTTCTTCCAGATCTTCTGAGAAAATATTTTTCGTTTTTTTTCAAAAGCTTTAATATTTTCAAACATAAAGCATTGTAATGCAATGTGAAATTAGCGAAAAAATGTAAGTCATTCAACCAATTCATGTCAATCAGTTCTGGATATTCATGTTCCTTTTTATTCAAAAAATATTTTATTTCTAACAATTCAACAATTCAACAATTCTTACATTGTTATACATGACTAACCCTGAAAATTGAGAGTCACCCTCATCTAATATTTGGTAAATTGACGTTTGCTAAGATCGTGAGCAACTATAAAATTGACAAGCTTTGTCACGAGAGACATCACATTTTCAAGTGATTTTAAACTTTTTTTGCCCAAGAGTTTCTTGGTATAAAATACAATGAAATTCAACTATAGGGTGTTTCACTTCTTGTTTAAGTAATTGAACAAATCCAATATTTTTTCCAATCATACTCGGAGCAACATCAGTCGTCACAGATACAATATTTCTGAAATTAATACCCATTTGGATGAATTCCTTCTTCAATTCATTCATAATATCCTGTCCTGTGGTTTTCTCAGGCAGTGTCATCAATTTAATTAGCTCTTCCTTCATTATATTTTCGGAATAAAATCTTACAATAACTGCTAGACGGGCCTGTGATTTTTTCTGAAAATCTTCAAATAAATAATCTGAGCAATTTATAAAACCTTCTTTTAAATAATCACCATCAGAAAGTGGTTTTCTGTGTTGAGCAATGGTAGGTGATAATTGAAAACTAGCTGCTGTAATATTTTTGTTTGGTTTAAAAATTCTTTTGAAAATAGCAGAGTGCTCTTGCTGATGGTTTAATTGCCGCATAATAATTTCATTCCTTTCCTCATCTGACATTGAGCACAAATTTTTGTGGTTACTTTCAAAATGTCGCTTAATATTATAAAAGCGAGCAACAATGTCCACTTTGCAAATACAACAAAAAGCTTTATTATTTCGTTTAATAACACGTATTTCACAGTCCACTCTTCATGAAATAACCTCCCAGTTCCACTACCTTCAGAACTAGTTTTTCGTTTTTTTGTAGCCATTTTTTTATGGGTGATAATTTCTGCACTAATAATTTGGCACTCCCAAACTTAAGGACTTGAACTGCAAAACTGTGAAGGCGGATGACTCCTCGGAGCGCACCATGAGTCGGTTGTCATACATACACGCACGGTTTTAAACGTATACTATACGTTTAAAAACGTTTCAGTGTGTATCAGCTGTTTATTTCGGTGGGAGAATAAAATAATTTTAAAATTGTAAGGCAGAAAATATTAAAAATTAAAGTTATATTTTATTTAAATAAGAGCTCGTGGGTCACTAAAATTGCCTCGTGGGTCAGTACTTGACCCGCGGGTCAGTGGTTCGCCATCACTGCTCTAGCTGTTCTATTCCAGAATATTTCTTGTGCATGAATAATATATATATATATATATATACACACACACACACACACACACACATAATATATATATATATATATATATAATAATAATATATATATATATATATATTATATATATATATAGATATATATATAATATATATATATATATTGGGCAAAAGTCCAATACACATATTTTCAGTCACTTCGATTTCACCCGAAACTTTTTATGATTTTCATATAGTACATCAACTCTTTGGCGAAATGTATGTCTTCAGATCTTGAACCATGAATATTTGCTTATAGAAAGGAAAACTGTCGTAAGGAGGCAGTATTTAAATACCCATTTGATATAGCCTGTTGCAGCTTACTTTATTGTAATCAAGATAACTCATTTTATTTTATTTACGAATGTAAGATCAAAATGACTACCAAATTTAGACAAATAAATATTTTATAGCCCCTCAAGCAATCCGCTCATACAACTCCAGAAATAGAACACAATATGATATTTATCAATCTAACGTGTATTTAACTCAAAATCAAACATTTTCACCGATTTGAAGCTGTGGAGTGATTTTAATTACCGAAATATAAAAAATACTATGAATGTAATTTCACCTAAAAACATGCTGAAATATCGATTAATGACAGAATACTAATAAAAACTGGATTAGTGTGCATTACTCTATTACTTAGTCATTTCGCGTGTAATCTAGAATTAAATGTATCGAACGCTTTGCATAGTAATGGCAACATACCTATAACAATGTCTTTGTACTTTTTTATCACCGATTGGGAGGCATTTAGGCAGTACTTCTGTGATTTCCCATGGAACGATTACTGCTTCCGTTGCCGCGGCCGTTCCGAGTGTGTTGAGAGCATCACGGAGGTGATTCTCTCGGGCATGGAGGCGTACATTCCATATTCTATTCCTACTACCAATGCAAAAAACCGTGATTTAACTTTACTTGTTCTAAGGCTATCCGCAACAGAGGGGAGGCTTTCAGAAGGTACCGTCCCCATCCAACTCCTGATTCTCACTCGGCTTATATTTCCACCCAAATTCGTGCAAAATCCGTTCTTCGAATCGTCTAAAATTCCTTCATCCGTCAAAAGTGTGAAAACCTATCCAATTCTAATTCTTCGCACTCTTTCAAGCATCTAGCTAAGAACCTCCTCAACAACTTTACCTCCTCTTCTTTCCCTCCTCTCTTCCACCCCGACGGCGGCTCAACTGCCGGTTCTTCTCCTGACAAAGCTGAACTCTTCGCTCAAACTTTCGCTTCCACTTCAACCATGGACGATACCGGTGCTGTTCCTCCATCTCCTTCTCCCTCTGACCTTATTATGTCTGAAATTAGAATCGTTTCCAAAAATGTTCTTTCTGGCCTATCTGGGGTCAGCTCTAGGATGATATACGGTCCTGATGGTGTTCCTCCTGTTGTTCTTATGAACTGTGATTCAGTGCTAACATCCTGCTTAGGCAAACTCTTACGTTTTTGTCTCTCATCTGGTACTTTGCCTTCCAGTTGGAAGTTTGCTTTCATTCAGCCTGTCCCAAGGAAGATTAACCGTTCTAAACCCCTCAGCTATGGTCAAACTGTTTTGATTTCTTGCTTTCCTAAATTGCTTTTAATCTATCCTTAATAGGAAGAATCTTAAACACCTCCCTTCTCACAATCTTCTTTCAGATCGTCAGTATGGGCTCCCCAACAGTACTTCTACTGACGATCTTCTTGTATATCTCTCTGACTCGTGGTCTTCCACCTTTGATTTTGGTGAAACTCTTGCTATTGCGCTAGACATATCGAAAACTTTTGATAGTGTGGTACAAATTTTTAATATCTAACATGCCCTCCTTCAGATTTTATCCTTCTACCTGTGCCTTCACTTCTAATTCTCCTGCTAGCTGATCTATAGCTGCGGTTGTAGATGGCCTCTTTAATGATCTTTAATTCGCCCTTCCTCTCCTTTTCACTCCTATGCCGATGATCCCACACTTAACTTCTCCACCCGCTTCCCAGAGCGTCCTTCTCAATAGTCACACCATGATTAGGTGTAGGACGACTGTGAAACACCTGACCTCTGATCTTTCTGTTATTTCTGATTGGGACAGAGAAAACCTTGTGACTTTCAATGCCTCAAAACTCGGTTCCTCCACCTGTCTACTCGTCAAAATCTTCAACACGACTATACCCTTACCTTCAACAACATACAAATCAGTCCTTCCTCTTCTCTTAACATTCCTGGCGTTTCCTTTCTTGTGATCTTTCCTGTAAATATCACATATACTCTCTTTCTAAAACAGCTTCTAAGAGGTTAGGCGTGGTGTACTGCCTACGCAGTTTCTTCACTCCGCTCAGTTGCTGTCTCTGTTCAGGAGTCTTGGCCGCCACTATATAGAGTATGCTTCTCATGTATCGGATGTATCGGGTAGTTCAACCCCTACAGCCGTTCTTGGCGTGGGGAAACAAAGGCTTTTGGTCTCATCAATTGCCCGCCCCTTACTCAGTCTTCAATCCATCTCTCTTCGCCGAATGCTGCCTTACTCTCTTTATTATCGCTATCGTAACAGACATTGCTCTTCTGAGCTCTCAATCTGTATACTTCCTCCTTTAAGGAGAGCATGGAGCCCCAGAATTTCGACCTTTTTCCATTCCTTTTCTGTCCAACCCTCTATCACACGAGGTAATCGGTATTTTCAATCTTTTATCTACTTAACTGGTGAACTCTGGAACAATCTTCCTCAATCCATCTTTCCCCGTCTATGACCTTCCATCTTTCAAGTGCAGGGGGTCTAGGCATCTCGAAAACCCTGAACCTTGACTTTGGCTTTCTTCTTCTATGGGGGGTAAGGGGGCGCTTTCGCGAGCATTCGCCCATGGCTCCTCCCTCCTGCCTAAAAAACAAAACCAAAAAGAGTATTTTTAAGCACTTACCCGCATGAATGTAATTCTTTCCGCATATTATGGATTCATCTTTACACGTAAATACTTCAGCAGCATGGTGCTATGCTTAATACTTCTGTTTAATTCCATAGGGTTTCTTATGTTCCTCAAATTCTTGAAGATGTTTTGATGTCTTGATAAAAAATTCCTTAACTAGTCAGAATGTTTTGAACGCTCAATATATTTAGAAAACTATATATAAGATCATGTACAGATTTTGAAAATGACACAACTTTGTCATTAATGAGTCTACTGTCATTAATAACTCTAATAAGTATAAACAGAGATTTGCCAAACCTTGTGGATCTACTTATAATACATACTGATAGCCTTGTGAACTTGATTTTTCTAGAGAATTTAACTATTGTATGGCATGTTTTTAAGAAACTCGTATTTATTAATTTTCTCTTCTTTTCCAGGGTAGCGTATGACGAACCCTTTAAAAGATCTCGAAATGCATTACCACCAATATGCTTGAGTGACGGAAAGTGGGGTCGAAAGAATAACCAGGGACCCTTCGGCTCTACTATTGAAGTAGCCCCTCGAGTAACCCGCCAAGACCCCTACAGCTCCGCAGGCGTTAAAAGATCTAGGCCTGTTGAAGACCAATTTCTGGCCACGTACGGTATGGAAGCTAAATGAACAAGGCTCAACGTCACGTTCAGCTCTGAGGACCAAAATTCATCGTCGACAAACTCATTATTGGGAGAACCAGATGAGCAATGTCCTGGAGAGACAGAGAAATGAGTTATCGTTCATCCAACGGTGTATCTCTTACCTTAATGCAAAATGTGTGTAATACCCTACACTTTCTAGAAGTCGTTACAACGTCAGGATTGAGCCCCGAGTCGCGTATTTGGAGGGTTTCGAACAAGGACTTCGCAACGTAGCTCGATGTATCATCGCATATGTTCTTCAGAGCAATGATGACCGGGAGACCCGAGTAAGGTTGGCGTTTGGGCTTGAGCCAAATAGCGAGGATAGCGATCTGTTCTGGATAGTGATATCTTACAGGCACCTGAGGGCAGAAGATGTTGACTACATCCTTTCACGTTTTGAGCAAGCTTCTCAAAGTGGTTCAAAGTTTAACTTGCAGAATTTCACGGTTGAAATTGACCACGTATTCCGTGTTGTGGGACATACGGCCACGCCTTATACAGTTAACTTAAATTCTCAGGCTATTTACAGACGTCACATAAATTCCGAGCGTGGTTACGGTTTTATAGCTGTAATCCTGGCTCATATATTAAATATACCCACAAAAAATTTCCGGCTACATACGGTTGCGGCGCGCATGTGAAGTTGGCTGGAGATTGTGAACTTGATTTTAACTGTGATATGAGCCCTGAAGAGCTGACGAAGGTAGAAGAACAGATGAAAGTTAAGATTGTTGTGTTTGGTTTGGATCAAGATGGTAGAACAACGTAAGTATTTAAAAGCTGCGTGAGAGAACGTACAAAGCCTCTATTTGTTTTAGGCTGGTGGGTGCAACTTACCTTCCTATTAGACGCATCAGAGATCTTTACGTAAACTATGATAAAAGCCATAAATATGGGGGACATCACGATTTGTGTAAGGGTTGTCTCGAATTTACGGATGACCTGTTGAAACATTGTAAGGATTGTTAAATGGTTTGCAATCAGTGTGAAAGCCCCAGATGTGAAAGTCGTGTAGTTGAAACTGAGAAGAGGGACTATGATATGTGTAGACGCACATTTTTCAATAACAAATGTTTTGAATTCCATAAATAAAATGGTGCATGCAGGAAAATGAGGATTTGCGAGTGCGGCATGTTTCATACGCTGAATGATAACGGTGAGTTCGGACGCAGATGTGATGAAATTTGTTGTACTACATGTTATGAGAAATATAAGGCGGATGGAGTAAAGCATGTTTGCTATATGAAAGATGGTAAGCTTAAAAATAAACCTTGTATAACAAAGTGTATTATGACATAGAAACTTACACAAACTCTGAAACAAAAGAGGTTATCCTGCATTCACTCGTAAGCCAGACTATCTGTGACGAGTGCATGAACATTGAAGGTGATGAATGTCGCAAATGTGGTAAACAAACAAACATTTTTAAGGTGTCTGCAGGAGATTCCCCTGTGAAGAGCTTTGTGAACTATCTTGTCAAGCTGACAAAATTTGATACACAATTCCTTTATAAGGAGCTGCTTGAGCACGATTCATCAGAAATATTTACAGGTGACCCCTTGAAAAGAGGAAACAAGCTTATACAGATGGAGATAAGGGGAATGTGCAGTTTAAAGACACTCTGTTATTTACACCCTGTAAATTAGCTAAGCTACCCAAGGTGATGGGCGTAGACGCCGAAGTCTCAAAAGGTACTTCCCTTACACATTCCTCACTCGCGACACTTTAAATTACGTAGAACCTCTCACCAAACATTACTTTAACTATAAATGTATGAGTGATAGTGAGCGTGAAGATTTTGAGCGCTACTACAAAAGATTTAATGAAGATAACCCTTACAATATAGCATATGAATGTGAACGTTATTGTGTGAATGACGTACGTGTACTTAGAGTATGCTTTCAAGCCTTTAGAAGGATGTACATAACCCGTTTCAACTGTGATCCGCTACAAGCCGCAACCACGATCACGTCATTATGTTTTACTGTATTCAAGAATAACTTCATGCCTAAAGAGACGTTAGCCGTCATTCCTCGAAACGCCCCTTGCATTTATGGGTATAAGGCTATTCACTGGCTCACACACATACAACAACATACAGGTGTATATATAAAACATGCTCGCAACACGGTGGAAGTGGCAATCAAGATCAATGATCGTGTTTTTTGGGCAGATGGTCTGAGCGAAGACCCCGCCACTGGTGATAAATGTGTGTACTCCTTTAACGGTTGCTGCTGGCATGGATGTCCACGTCCCGAGTGCACCGTCACAGGGGACCTCCATGGAAGATCTCCCGCCGACAGCCTCGCATCGACCCGACCCGCGACCAGCTTATAAGTTCCCAGTTCACTCACAAGGTTTTGTGGGAGCATGAATATGATGCCTAGATGGAAACCGATGAGCAGTATCGCGAAGAAATAAGGGCCATCAAACGCACAATGGTAATGGAGCCCCTCAAATGCGGTGACAGCTTGTTTGGAGGACGTACAAACCCCTTCAAACTATACTTTCTGCCTACGGACGGAGTGAAGCTTCACTGCTACGATTTCTGCTCATTATACCCTTGCGTGATGAAGACCAATCCGTACTCCGTAGGTGCGCCTGAAAAACTTGTGGGCCCCGCCATGCCTACCATCGAGGAGTTCTCAGCTAATTTGAGTGAGAGCTACTTTGGGCTTTCTTTCGTAGATGTGCTCCCCCCTCGCGATTTATGGATGCCTATCTTGCCTGTTGTTATAGACCACAAACTCATGTTCCCTTTGTGTGTGAAGTGCGCAGAGGAGAATAATGGGTTTTGTAATCACACAGTCAACCAGAGAAAGATCAGAGGCGTATATACAAGTCATGAGCTATCCTTAGCTATTCATCATGGGTACAGAATACTGAAGATATATGAGGTGTGGAGGTTTCAGAAGCTCCCCAACCTTTTCACACCATATATAAATACTTTTTTGAGGAATAAAGTAGAAGCCTCAGGCTACCCGCGAGGAGTTGAGACCGAAAATGAGAAAACGGCGTATATTCAACGCTACCATGATCGTGAAGGGATACAACTTGATCGTACCCAAATTATGAGGAACCCTGGCAAGCTCTTTACTGCAAAGTTGTGCTAAATAGTCTTTGGGGCAAGTTTTCCCAGAATACAGACAAGGGGAACGTACATTTAGCTCAAAGTTATAGTGAAGTCTGGGATTATGCAAACGCCAACGATAAAGAAGTCATGGAAATCGTGGATGTGGGTAATATGTACATAATAAGGAACAACAGGACCGAATTGGCTACAGATATATCACGTGTCACAAACATAACTGTAGCCAGTTTCACAACAGCCTACGCACGTATCAAGCTGTGGCATCTGTTGCATTCTCCCGGGCAGCAGGTTCTGTACGCTAATGCAGATAGTGTGATATTCACAGAGAGGGAAGGTGAATATATGCCACCTGTTGGGAAATTCCTTGGAGAGTTGACTGACGAGATCAAGAATGAGTATGGAAGCAACGCATACGCCGATTCTTTTGTCTCAACAGGCCCAAAAACTTACGGGGTACGCGTGAGGGTGAGGGAGGAGTACAAGTACATCGTGAAGGCTAAAGGCATCACGCTTAACCATGCCAACCGCCAGATGGTCAACTTTGAATCGCTCGAAGATCTAGTGAGCTTAGAAGACGATGGTAATGAGGGTGACCAACCACCCCACCTGGTTGTGGGAACTCATAACTTCTGAGCACAGAAGTTGGGTGGCGTGAAGGAACTTAGGGGGTCAAAGGTGTGTCGTAACATATAAAGGAAACGATATCAGGTGCCTGGCAGCTACGACACCGTACCCTTTGGATACTGTATCGACTAGATATATCCCTTGTAATGCTTAGCCGTATTTAATTATGTATCTATCTGTTACATCTTTCTTTTATTATATGTTCTTTGTACCCCTGGTTACCATGCACTTTTAACCATTTTCTGTGTATTGTATTTGTACTGATAATAAATTTCTTGTTTTGTATTAGATTGCTTTTCATTCTAACAACCTTCATTATATTAGTTATGGGGAGATAAAAGTTGTATATGTACACACCAGTCATTAATAATGTAGGATTTTTTTTCCACCGTTTATTAATGACGTAAACTTAGTCTCACTATTAATATTGCAGACACCATCATCGCTCTGTGCAATATATGTCAATCAAATAAGTACCTACAGAGCCGAATAAACGCATAATGCTTTCCACCTTCAGTAGTAATGACGTTAAGACAGCTAATATTATTTTAAGTCATTTTATAATCAAGGTTTTTGTCTTCCTGCAAGCGTTTGAAGAGTTTGTTAAGTATACATTCGCTTAGTATGAAAAGTTAAAATATGTCTACATGAATAAGATGGCTTATCTTCTCTCAGTCAAATTTCAGTTGAAGCCTATACATGTACCGATGTGCCACGTGTTGAAATCTTCTAGCTCGTTACAAAGTCGTTATTTTACTGAGGTTATTTGCTCAAACGAAAAATTCGTTTAAATGACAAGAATATGTAATATAACAAGGATACAAAAGGCTACAAACAACAGCAGTCAGGATGGTTCATACGAGAATGTGTTTAGGAAGCTCTGATAAAAGATGTAAGAAAATTAAAAAGGTAAATGAAAGTTTTAAAGCATAGCATAGGAGAGAGATTGGAAGGAAATAGAGAACTTTAAAGATAAAGCGAAAATTTAAGAGTAAAGAGGTCTGTTTCCGAGTGAAAATTCGACAATACTTTTATGTGGTATAAAATGTTTCTAACGGGGATATAAGACAAAGTAAGCAGCTGGTCTCTTTTAAAGGAGCCGATTGAATTACTTTGAAATACGTTAGTGACATTCCATCCCAGAAATTAACTATACGTCTGAATGACAAACGTTTAGTTTCATTAGAATTAAGATGTTTGCCCATTAATTTGAGGGCAATATCCTGAGTGCCCCCTACATTTCTGCAATCAAAATGTTTTTAGACATCGAAATTATCAAAATCTTTATTCATTTTATATATATATATATATATATATATATATATATATATATATACACAAACACACACTAGCTTTGCAAACATTAAATGGTTCATAGGTGAATTAATGATGTAAACAGTCTTTAAAATATGAACTCTAGATGAAGTGAAAACCTAATGATGATGCAGTCCTAGATTAGTTTAAGCGATGTATTTAGAGCCTTGAGGTGTGCTTCGGTCAGGACAACTAATCTTTTACGCGTGTTGCCGTTCATCATTCGCTATGTTTTCCCCTTTATTGCATATTTCTCTGCGATACACGATCTACATATTTGTTGTGGACAAAACATGATGGTAGGACGCCTCAGTAAATATATAAATAAACCGTTGCGGAAGTCAACGCCGTATTTATAATTGATGGTACGGCTATTAACATTATATATATATATACACTCATGTGTGTGTGTGTGTGTGTGTGTGTGTGTGTGTGTGTGTGTGTGTGTACACATCATGAGAAGTCTGATGTGAGAAATACCTTTCCCTCCACGAATGCAGCTAGAAGTGACGTGAATTAATCTAACGAGGCCCGCGAAACCGGACACGGCGGGACGCGCCGGAACGCTGCGTAAAAAAGAGCCATGAAATTTTTTCCTACTCAACTCAACCTTAATTAGATTAACCTGTCCCCGGCCTCGGGAATGTTTGTTTTGTTTCTTTTTTTAAATTTCTCATGAAAGACCGTGAAATCTTCTAAAGGAACCCCAGGAGGAAATTTTCAAATTGATCCATTCTACTTGTTTTTTTCTTTTTTTTTAAATATCTCTCATGAAAGACCTGAAACCTCATAAAGGACCCTAAGGAGGAGGGGAGTCAGTGGACCCCTCATGAAAGACAGTGAGGAACGCGAGGAGGAAATTTTCAAATTGATCCGCTCTGTCGGACCAAATGCCATCATACTACAGACGCCCAGCCACACTTGAGTTTGGCAATCCTAATGTGGAAGTGATGTTTCTTCCCCCGATGGACTAAAGAGTCACTGCCACCATCAAGTCCTACTACTAGCCATCTAGTGCAGCCTCTCGAATTTAGCTTCTCAAGAAGCGTCCATGATTTTTGGCAATCATTTAACATTCAGGATGCCCTCAGCATCATGAAGGAATTCTTGGACAAAGTCAAGCCATCAACGCTCAATGCCTGTTGGAGGAAACTATGGCCTGAGGTAGTCAATGACTTCCATAGTTTTCTTACAGTTAAAGATGAAGTCTTAAAAATTGTCCAATTGGCTAGAAATGTTGGAGGGGATGGCTTTGAGGATATTCAGGAGGAAGAAATTGAAGAAATGTTAGAATCCTACCAGCAGGAGCTTACAGAAGAGGAACTCGTAGAAATGATTCAATTAAGTGAGAGCGATGAGGACAGTGAAAAGGAGCCTGAGAAGCCGAATCTTATTGCAAAGGCAGTAGCAGAGATAATTAAGATTGTAGAGCCAAGTCTGGAGAAGGCTATAGATATTGGCCTCTTCATGGACAGGAGCCACAAATTCCAAAGAGAAATAGAGGCAGCACTGGCTCCGTATAAAGAGATCTACAAGGACTTAAAGAAGAAAGCCAAGCAACCTCAAGTCACATCCTTCTTCAAACCAGTTCAAATTATTGAGGAGGCTGATCAATCCCCCTCAAATCCGCCATGCTCTCCTTCAAAAAGTCCTCGTTTCCCTAGGGTTCCAAGTTCCCCAGTGGCAGATGATCCTGACCCTGAGAAGTTCTTCCAAAATTAAGTTTATCTTTAAAGTAAGTGCTAAAGTACATATAATTTTTGTTTTTATTATTCCTTATTACTGGTAATGTTTTGTATTCATCTAATTGTTATATTATGTTTGTATTTTATTATGTTTACTCATAAATTAATGTATGGACCGAGGAAACTACAGCCTTAAAGGTAATTTCTGTGAACTCCAAACGAAACCCTATTTTTCCCCTACGGAGTATTAGTCCCGCCGTTCGCGGTTTTGTGCATCGTGGTGTTTTGCCGGAACGTAACTCCAGCGAACGCCGGGGTTTATATATATATATATATATATATATATATATATATATATATATATATGTGTGTGTGGTGTGTGTGTGTGTGTGTGTGTGTGTGTGTGATCGACATAATGGAATAAAAAAATTTGAAAACAAAAATACTTACTTGATACTTTTCTTATTTTCTTGCTGTAGGAGGAAGTCGCGTTCTAAAACGTTCAGAATTTTATGCTTCTCTTCCTCAGTGAGAGAAGGAAGGTCAATATATATTTCACACTCGTTTTCCACCTAAAATAAAAAAATTATATATATATACACAAAATCTTCCAGAAAAGACTGATCATATTATTTTGCATATTGGCTTAATTTTCACTAGCATTAACGTTTGGTTACTTCCCACTCAATATCATTTCCATTCCCACTCGCGGTCCACAAATGAAGTTAAATTTGCCCTCAGTGCCACTGGCACCCCTACCCCCATACACTTTTGCACCTATACTACTCCGTCTTGCGACAATTTGCTAGAGTCTTTGAATAATGCGATAGTCCCTTGCAGTAGTCATTCACGGCTGACTTTGTAGACGAACTGCCATTTTCCTCTTTAAGATTCTTTGAACTGTTTCTTTGGATATTATAGCAATACGTGTAAATAATTTTTTCTTTCTTGTGACCTGAAGAAAGTAGGAAAACTTATCACATTTTTTAATTCCGCTTACCCATGACCCTATACCTTTACTTTTAAATATTATTTTTTTTATAAATATGGTTTTTAGTCCATTTTTTGTCTCCTTTTCTTTCTTTTAATCCTTTGCCCCAATTTCTTTCTGCAAGTTAAATTTCTTTCTTTCTTTTAACAATGTTACTAGGATACACGACTATTTGCGCCTCTGATTATAGGTCATTGCAATTTCTATTATACCGATTAACCCTTGCGTTAGAGAGTTGGGCAGAAAAGGAATGAGAATGTGTCGAAAGTCTAGTACTGCATGCTCTCCTTAAAGACTGAGGCATACAGTTAAAGAGTTCAGAAGAACAGTGTCCATTATAATAGGATAGTGAAGAGAGAGTGAGGCAACATTGCGGCGAAGAGAGAGGGATTGAAGACAGCCAGTAATAGGCGGGGAATTGATGAGACGAAAAGCTTTTGATTCCATCCGGTCAAGTTGGGCTGTATGAGTTGAACCACCCCCCATACATGAGAAGCATACTCCATACAGGCACGGACAAGACCCCTGTACACAGACAGTAACTGAGAGGGGTGAAGAAATTGCGGAGGCGGTACAGCATATATAACCTCTTAGGAGCTGTTTTGGAAAGAGAGTGTATGTGATCTTTCCAGGAAAAATCATGAGAAAAGGAAATGCCAAGAATGTTAAGAGAAGAGGAAGGATTGAGTTATGTATTGTTGAAGGTAAGGGGACAGTCGTGTGAAAGATTGTGGCGAGTAGACAGATGAAGGAACTGAACTTTGGAGGCATTGAAAGACACAAGGGTTTCTCTACCCTAATCAAAGATAGCAGAAAGATCAGAGGTCAGGTGTACCATAGTCATCCGACGTGAAGCATTGAGTGTCAGCTTTATATAATGCAAAGAAGAAAACAACACGATTCTAAATATATTGATTCAATAAATCTGTTATTATTTGTTGACTTTTATTATCAAATCAATAAATAACTATGGAAGAACTGAAGGTGCCTATTTACTTTTGTCAACCCTCTGTATATTTGTATGTGAAGTAAACTATAACATCAAAGTACGCACTGTATGACTCTATCATTATAAACTAAAATATACTTTTCGAAGATAAATAAATTAACATGTGAAGCATTAGTTAGGCTAGTTACTAATCAGAAGTGCTAGTTATCCCGCAAAATATCATTAATTTTCAGTAAATTTTTGTTTAATTGTTTACATTAATACCACTAGATGGCAGCAAATTAAAGTTATTAAGGGTAGAAGGCTACGCACCATCATCCATATACATATTATTCATTATGAAGCAGAATTCAAATAGTTAACTCTATTTAGAATTAAGCTGTAAGTAAATAGTAAGTAAATAGTAAATCGGGGGAGACTGTAGACACCAATCGACCAGGGAAGTACTCGGGTGGGTCGTTACGCAGGAGACAGTGAGTGTTGGAACTCCCATTTCTCATGTCACTTTCCTCCTTAGCTGATCTTTTTCCGTGTCTCATCTACCCTGTGAGCAGTCCAGCATGCTCCCAAACACACACTTCTCTCCGTATTCCTCACTACACATGTATGCATTTTACATACTAAACAATCTTTTACATACTAAACAATCTTTTCTTCTTCCTCTATGGGAAGGGGGTGGGCGTTTTTGCGGACATTCGTCCTTGGCCCCTCCTTCCTGCACAAAAAATTAATTAATTATTTTTGTCTTTCAGATGTATCATATACGAATGAATAGTTTTACGTCATATTCCTTGAAAGTGACATATTCAGCGATATAATTTTAAAACCCAAAATACCAAGTGAGTTTTTGAAATTATTTAACTGTTTTTTTAGTGTGGTTTTGGGTGTTGGTTTTTTATTGCCAACCCTGACTCTCGTACAGATGCTCTCTATGACCGTAACGGGTTCCTCTTTATATCATAGTTGTAATAATAATAGAATTGAACTCTAAAATAGATTGAGAATATTTTGTTCAGCACTTTTGTTTAGCATCACGTTAGTAATCCGAGTTGAAAATTTTATGTATGCCACCGTTCGTACAGATGGTTTGCTATCCCTTTGCAAAGAGGGATCAGTAATATGATATATGATACTTTCAGTAACTCTCCATCAAGTTTCGCTGTACTCGTATGATTCGTTTAATTAGTCAATAATAATTGTTTTATTGAATATAGGTGACCATATATTCAATCACCGTTGAGCAGAGAGAAAGCTTTGTAACAAAACACTTGTCTTTGCATCTTATTTTCAGATTTATTATAATAAATAGTTAGAATCCCAACTCAACTTTTACATATTTATTCCGGCTGTTGTCAGTCATAATAATGTTTATCTATAACTCCAAAACAGAGACGCGACTGCATGAAACTACTGAAGCTTCCATGGAAACGACTCGTTATTGAAGATCAAGAAAAACTGTAGGTAATGTATCTCAGCTACTCAGTAAGACACGCGTAATTTTCTCGACGAAGGAAGAGAACATCCCTTTTATACAAAACTGTATGCTCAATATCCTGGCTGGAAATTTTGTCTCAGACGGAAGGAGACAGAGTTTACCTCGGTAAAGATTTATGGTTACCAGCCCGTGATTCCTTAATTCACCTTAAATTAGTCCCAGAGCAGGTGCGAAACGAAGAAAAATATGGTGGGTCACGGCAAACTGGGATTATTCAAAGGAATCTGAAGGGTTAAAAATACATATTTTACTCTTTTTAAAAATTGAAGAGTGCTCTCTCTCTCTCTCTCTCTCTCTCTCTCTCTCTCTCTCTCTTCTCTCTCTCTCTCTCTCTCTATCTCTCTATATATATATATATATATATATATATATATATATATACACGCACACACACAGTGTATATATATATATATATATTATACATCCTCTCTCTCTCTCTCTCTTATATATATATATATATATATATATATATATATATATATATATATATATATATATATATATATATATATATATTCTCAATGCTTTAGAAACAGGTGTCAATAGCCTAAGTGTGAGTCAGAAAAAATTTTTCGCTGTTTTTCACAGAGCACCACTCCGCCCATACACGCATTCAGGGTATGGGCACCTTGCAGCATCATTGCTAAGTTCAAAGAGGGTCAACGTACTAACGAGGCCCAGTTTTCAAGAAGTAAGAGAAAAATATTTCTTTCAACTTAAAAAAATTTGACAAACTTCAGTAACAGCCAATATGCTTTCCTTATGTTTCCAATACCAATTTAACACGATTTTGAAAGAAACGCGAGAGTCAATCAAACAATTCTTTGCAATCTCGATGCTTTGCAAAGCCTCTTTCAACACTATAATCAACGTTTCTCTCGAATTTCAATCGTGGCCTCTTCAGATATCGCAGAGACCTACTTCAGCTCGTTGTTTGCCAACTGCACCCGGGTTTTCGCACGGATTTAAATCGGGTGAATTTCCAGATGAACGTCCGAGTTTAACTTATCAGAAATTGCTGCACTGATGTCATATGTCGAAAAACAGAAAAATCCTCCAAAACCGTCAAAGAATTTTGTTTCACGTTTTGCTAATCAATACTGGAAGCAACGATTACAATTATGCTCTGTGTTATCATAATCAAATGAACAGTATGATTCATATCCTTTTCCTTGCCTATGCAATTAGTTGGCATTCCAAACACTACTGTGTTTAAAGGTCCTTTTTCCATGCCTTTAGTTTATTTGTATGTAAAATTAATAGCTACTGGTAACTATCATAAGTTTTTATAGAAAGTTCCAAACCAACCCCAATCTATTGTGTGTGTGTGTGTGTGTACCTGGCTCAGGACGGTACCAGATGAGCCGGGTGTACCTGGCTATGTACGCTGGAGAGCGCAAGAGAGCAACTCGCTCCTCAACCAAGCCAGGACTAGAGGCGGGGCCACCAGCTTGACCTTCGTGTGAAGAAAGACCGAAGCACGGAACCCAAGCAAGGTTTAACAAGGTAACAAGGTATATATATATATATGTGAAGAAGGAAACCACTCTTCAGGAAGACGTAAATTTTTATTTCGTAACACTCTTCCTGAAGAGTGGTTTCCTTCTTCATACTTTGTCGCGACAGTGCGTTATTTTACATAATATATTATATATATATATATATATATATATATATATATATATGAGTATACCTCGTACTTCGTAACCTCGTAGCAGTTTCGTGAGTTGCTCTCCCTTCACACGAAGGTCAAGCTAATGGCCCTGCCTCTAGGCCTGGCTTGGTGGAGGAGTGAGTTGCTCTCTTGCGCTCTCCACCGCACATAGCCAGATACACCCGGCTCATCTGGTACCGTCCTTTGGAAGCTGGTTAAAAATTCTTGGCCCCCTGACAACCAAGCTGTTTTCCTTTAGTGTTGAGGAGGTCCCTTGTTGGACCTTTAATTTGGGAACACTACACTTTCTGCCTTTCCTATTTTCCAGTGTTGTTTGGATGGTAATTGAGTTTAGTTTAAGGTTTGGTACCAGTTTTTCGATCATTTTCCATGTATATATATGGTGTACCTCTCTCTTTTTCTTTCCAGGGAGTACAGATTTACTTTACGTAGTCTTTCCCAGTAGTTGAATTCTTTGCAGCCATCAATCTTGGTTGTGAAATGTCTCTGAATTTCTTCTAGTTTATTAATTTCCTCCTTTCTATATGGAGACATCAAAACTGAGCAGTATTCAAGTTTTGGTATGATCAGTGTTTTCAACAGGGGAATCATTACTGTCTTGTCCCTTCTTTTAAAGGTTCTTAGTACCTGTCCCGCGACTCTTTTTGCTTTGTTTATCGCTATCTGATTTTGTGTCTCGAATTTGGCATCATCGGTCATTATAACCCCCAAATCTATCGCTTTCGCGCTTCTCTGAATTTCTTGTCTGTCTGTCAGGGGTGTAATATGCTGTCTGTTTAAGTTCCTCATTGTCATTTCTGCCATATCTCAAGTGCTGGAATTTCTCGGTGTTAAATGTCATGTTCTCTTCTGACCAACTGTGATAAAGATTTCCAAAACTCTGATAATGCATCAAATATAAATGGGTAAATACATTGGTGTCCAAACTGTCGTCAGAGAGCAATGCCAATATGCGACGTTTATACCATGCGCGGCTTACTCACTCAACCTTGTGGGAAAATGTGCGCCGAATGCAGCCCAGTGGTCGTCAGATTCTTCGACATTATACAAAAGTTGTACACTTTTCTCTCTGCATCTCTGCCGAAGTACTGCGAGGACTTGACTTCTCGGAAATCATTGACGAGTTTAGCCGACAAAAAATTAGGAAGAGACCAATGTAATGTTATACATGGAGTAGTGTTTCTCTGCGGAGAAAATGGAATGTAAGTGACAAATGATGGTCTTCCAAGTAACTTGCGTTGTCTTGTTCTAAATTGTTGTCAATGCGATTTAGTTTCAAAATGTAATGATTTTTTCATTAAAGCGTTGTTGTTTATTGTTTACACGGGGTTTCATCAAGGTATCATTTTGTTTAAACATAATAAAATACTAATTGAGCTTCGTCATAATATTAATTAATGAGAACATAACCTGAGATGTAGACCTGACCTGACTTTGACCCGATGCATAGTGCACTGACTCAGCTCACTGATGTCTATTACTGTGGGATGGGAAGGGGAGTAGGGGGGCTCATGTTTTGAGGTACCGCCCAGGGCCTAAGGCACGCTTAATCCGTCCCTGCACCTATTGCGCGGTTTTCGACACGTACCTAGGTGACAGAGTACCTCAGACTGCTCGCTACTACGCTGAATTCTACCTCACATCTCGTCGATTGAATCTCGCTCTGGCAAAGGTGGCAAAGTTGGAGGAAAATTTCTTTACCACTCGTCGATTGAATCTCGCTCTGGCAAAGGTGGCAAAGTTGGAGGAAAATTTTCTTTTCCCGGAGAATCATTTCTCGCCCGCTTTTGCCTGCCCAGAATCACTACCCGCAAGGGAATAAGAGTTCATCTCGCCCAGGCAGACTAATTCGAGCAGCATTGAATTCGCTTGGACCCCGCAGACAAGACAACGCTTCGTTTTTCTTCGCCGAAGTGCACGCGACAGTAGTATTGGCTGCTAAAAGTATAAACCCAGGACATCGCAGAAATAAGACACTACTTCTATTTGAGCGCGTTCTACGATAGTATGTGTCTTCACTAGAGACCCAGGGCTTGCTGGGGCCAAGCCGGAGGGGCAGGTTGGGGGGTTTCACTAGAACCCGTCTATCGATGCGTGCATCAATAGGATCTGACGAAGGAGGTCTGAGGCTTAGCCCGCTGCGGACCAGATCAGGGTTCGCTCGAACTGCATCCAGAATTGCACTCGAACTTTGGCATGACATCACCTCTCGGGGGAAATGCATGTCAGGGCTAGAGGTTTCCCAAGATCACGGTGCGACTCTAATCACCCCGTCTCCGTGTATGGAAACTGCAATCCTGATAACCAAGCCTAAGGGGAGGCGGCGCTCATAAGTCCGCCATGAGTCATCCCCCTCAGGAGATGCGGCCAGAGCCCATATACACCACCATTCTCACCCCCCCCCTCCTGCCCGATCCCTGGCGACCCCTATCTCGCGACACATTCTACAAGATGGCGACCGCAACGCCCCAAAAACAAATGCGAATCAAAATCAAAGCAACATCGAAGAAAGCAACGAGAAGCTACATCATCTCGGAAGTTTTCACGAGGGCACGCGTGCCCTTCATCCGAATTTACGGTGAGCACCCTACGTTCACCGCAGTATGCAGGGAGGAAGACGCGTCGAAGCTTCTGGCGCCTGAAACTAAAGAGTCGCTTCGTAACGCGGGCATACAAATCCAGGTGCCCCCTAATATCAGAGCCAAGAGCTCTGTCTTTATGAGAAAACTCGACCGCCACATCGGAGGCCGGACTAAGGAAGAAATAAAAGATGAATTAGAAAAGGAGAACACGTGGGCTAAAGTTGAAGAAGTCACAAAAATCAAAGACTACACCCACGTCGTTAAAGTTGAATTTAAGACCCCCGAGATGGCGCACAAAGCAGCGGAATCAGGATTGTTACTATTCCAGATTCGTGACCCCCTCTCAGATCACCGTGGACGAATTTATAACTGTCCTGACTTGTTTTAACTGCTATAAATTCGAGGAGCACCCATCCAAGGACTGTCCCACCAAGAACATCACGGTCTGCTCCGAATGCGCAGCAGTGGGACATAAGTGGACCGAATGTAAGGCCACAAAAAGAAGTGCATCAACTGCCACGGCCCGCACCGCACACTGGCAATGGCATGCCCGAAGAAGAAGGAGGCCATCCGACTGAGGAAGGAAAAAACTCAGGAGGACTCGGCCGTAAAAGAGCTGCAACCGTACAGAGCTGCAGTCAAACAGTCCCTCGAGGAGGCTCGCTCCCACCTCAGTCCCACAGAAATCGTGCTCGAAAATCCAACAGCCTGACCCTACTGACATGCGTCATACACGCTCATCTCCTCAATATGGGCACCCCAGGCACATACTCGAAACACCTAAATGACATGCTCAGGAGAAACGGCATGCCGGAAGTCAACGCCCCCGACGATGTCCCCTCGGCATCTATCTTCGCGGCACGACTTCCAGAAAGGACAAGCCACCTCCGACGAATCAGACAGTGAATCAGAACCTGACCTGCCCGAACCCGTCTCTGCCCCAGTATCAGATAACGAAGCGGAATCTTCACGGATGCCCCACGACCCCGCCGCACTCGTGCGGGAATACGGGAGGCACCAAAAGTGAAGCCCCCTACCGGGCAAACCTCTTGCCCCAAATCCTGAGAAGCCGAACTCTGAATCCTCTAAGCCGACCGAAGAAGATTGCTCGTACCCACACAAGGCCTCAGATCTGGGGCTAAGGATCGTCGCGAAGGCCTCCAACCCCTTCCCTGAACCCATGGTGCTATCCCAACTGGTGAAAGAGGCTGAGAGAGGATCTTATAAGTACACCTTCGAAGAGAACTTGGACACCACTTATGACATCCCACTCTTGATTGAACAACGAGAAATCACTGTCCACGGTGAGGACCTCGACGTTCTCCCGGACCCGGCATACAAAAAAATTCGTTCAGGAAATGCGACGCGCTCCCCCACAGGCACTGAACCAAAAAGCAAAACACAATCAACATGCACGCGCAACAAACTAACCTAACGATTCTTCAGCAAAATGTACTGCATTGGCAAACGCACAAGACGTCTCTGGCCAATACCTACAGACTAATCGACCCAGACATCATCCTCATTAACTCACACAGCCTAAAGGCACCCCAGCAAATAAAACTGTTCAATTACAACATCATACAATCGAACAGATCGCAAGAATGCATGACGGTGTCGCAATTGCCGTCAAACGTGGTCTTCGCTTCGAAGAGATCACAAGCTTCGAAGACGAAACACTGGCAGTGAGGTTAAGACTGGGCCACGAAGACCTCATCATTGGGACGACATACTGCCCCCCGAGGAGGGGCACCATCTCATCAGTAGACATTATCAAACTTCTGAACTACAACTGCCCAGTTTACATCATCGGACGACCTGAATGCCAGACATGTGGACTTCGACGATAACTACAGCAACCATTACGGGAAACAACTGGCAGAAATAAACAGAAGGGGAAAATGAAGTGGCTAGGGCCACATTTTCCAACTTTTTACGGCAGAACTCGGAACGACGCCCGACAAAATTATTGCCAATAATCTGGCATACCTCAACACTCATCACTATCCGGGCCCACCACACCCAGCGACCACGTCCCTATCATCATGAAGATTGCCTGCGCTCCTTTACAAGTCCCAATCCGTCCCCGCCCCTCCATCCGCAAGACGAACTGGGAGGAGTACCAGGCTGATCTCGCCCAACACGAGCCCTCAGAACTGAATGGTGGGGGGATAGCAGCAATTGAAGCTGCCACGGCAGACCTTCTGAAGGCGCTGAAGACTGCCAAGGAAAAACACGTACCCACCATCACCCACCGCATTCTGCCACACCCCTCCCCCTCCGAAGAAATCGACGCCGTCACACGCCAATTAAACGTCGTCAGGAACCAGATGGACAACGGCATAAATTACCTGCATAACAAACTGCAATACAACATCCTCAGAGCCCGACTACGAGGCTTGTGGATTGAAAAAGAACACGACATGTGGAACGCGCTCGTCGACAGGATAGACGTAGAAAGAGACCCAAAAACCTTCTGGTCACAGATAAGGAAACTAAAAGGAACACCCAAAGCTGAAAAATTCAAGACACTCCGGAATGAAAACGGAAGACCTCTCATCTCGGACCAAGAAATAGCGGAAAGCTTTCGAAATCGTCTCAGAAGAACGTTCAACATAAGTGATGAAGAAAATGACCTGTTCGACGAAGACAATGAAACAAGGGTCACGCAGTGGCTGGAAGACAACCACGAAAGGATCCTACCAACGGATAGGGCAGAACCCCTAAATGCCAACTTCAGAATTACGGTGAAAGAGGTCACTGACACGATCAGCCTCTTTAAAGAAAAGGCACCAGGCCCCTCCGGAATCACGAAAACCCTGATCCAAAAGTCGCCCCCGAACATACACGAAGAGATAGCAAACATATTTAGCGCCAGTCTCTCCATCGGATACTTCCCAAAAGCATTAAAAACCGCAAAAATCATCATGATCCCTAAAGGAGGGAAATCCGCAGAGTTCATCGAGAACTATAGACCCATCAGCCTGTTAGAAGTACTCGGCAAAACCCTGGAAAAAATACTCCTTCGGAAACTGAATTTCCACCTCACGGTCAATGGTGCACTTTCAGACGCCCAACATGGATTCAGGAAAAAGAGAGGCACAGCCACAGCCCTCGCCATTCTGCACGAAACGGTGGCAAACAAACTAGCGTTCAGCAGAAGAGTCTCGATAGTACTGAGAGATGTGAAGGCCGCCTTCGACAAAGTGTGGCACCAAGGATTACAATACCGCATCCTCGAACAGAACATGGAAGCAAACTTAGGAAAAATCCTTTGTAGCTTCCTCAAAGATCGAAAAGCTTATGTCCAACACAAGACCCACACTGGCAAGCTCTTCGACATCCAGGCGGGAGTGCCCCAGGGAGCGATACTTTCGCCCACTCTGTACAACCTTTACATCGCCCAAATGCCTCCGCCCCCACCACACACCCGAGACGTCATCTACGCGGACGACATCACGCAAATAGTAACATCAAACCTCAGCAAAGAGCAACACGCCAACAGGCTGAAGAGACAAATTGAAAGAATCAATGAATTCGAGGAACGTTGGAAAATTCAGACAAACCAACAGAAATTCACAGTTATTAACATTGGCCGCAGGAACGTTCACGCACTAGAAATAAACAACCGAATCCAACCTTACAAGCAACAAGGCACAGCTCTCGGCCTGACCATCAACAGCTTTGGCTATAAAAACCACACCACAGCAAGGTCAAACAAAGCGAAAGGAGAGCTCAGTAAACTCTACCGTTTCAGGGGACTCTCGGTAAAAAATAAGAAGATGCTGTACACGGCGCTCGTACGGTCATCCTCGAATACCCGGCAATTCCACTGCACACAACGAGCGACACAAATCTGATGTTGCTACAAAAAATACAGAACGCTGGAACAAGATTCATCCTGGGGAAACGACTCAGCGACAGGATATCATCCCAGGCACTGCACCAACAAGCAAACTTACCAGCCCTCAATGTGCTTCTGCACAGAGGGCGGAGAAAACTTGGAGGAAGGTACGAAACACCTCTCCACAGACCTATGAAGAACTCGATATTGGACCTCAGCGCGGGAGAGAGTACTTCTACTTCAAGAGAAGTCTACCCCGCAGCAGAAACCCCCCACCAACGGCACTTTTTGTACCGTATAGAAGATAAAAAAAATAATAATATATAAAAAAAATAATAAAAAAAAAATAAAAAAATAATAATAAATAAATAATAAATAAATAAATAAAAATAAAAAATAAAAATAAAATAAAAATAAATAAAAAATAAAAGAGGTAGAAAACCCAAACTATAAGCTAACAAGTCAAGCACCCTACAAAAGCTTGAACGCGCAAGGAAGGTGAACACCTATCACCAGACCTTAACCCCCCCAAAAAAAAAAAAAAACCTGCGCATCCTTGGTGAGCCCGAGGACCTATCAACTCTTCATCTATATTTCCCATTTCCCCACTTTCTGTATCACTCCTACAACTCTAATTTCACCTCTTATAACGTCAACAACAACAACAAGAGTACCTCATGACACTCTTAAAAAAAAAAAACATTACGCTTTCAGGGACTACCCTTTAGTTGGTTCAGTTCATACTTGATTAATTAACAGGACACAATTTATAGCACAGGACTCTTTTACAAAGAGTATATGAATGACTTAACACCAGGAAATTATCCTTAACTATATATATATATATATATATATATATAAATATATAGTTTATAAATATAGTCATCAAAATGCTCCCGTCTCTAAACTTAAACATAAATTCAATCCCAGTTCAACGAGTGCAGTCGGACAAACTTCTATATTTTTGTCTATCTTTAAAATCAATGTAAATAACCTCATTACTCTGCATTATATAATAAGACTTATCAAATAGCTTTATTCTGCCAATAAAGCATAAAATTTGCTTGTCTATGGTAGTTCTATGCTATGTACTCGTATGTATACGAAGGCATTACTGTCTCATTTATCTCCTGTACTGTATTTGCACACTAGGGTGTGTGTGTGTTATATATATATATATATATATATATATATATTATATTATCAATTTTTCGGGTTAATCTGGTGGAAATTCACGAGGCGTTGGATCGATCCGGATGGTGGTTATCAAACAACAACATGGCCAAAGATGAACTCAGATAGGGTTGCGTGAATTTCTTAAACGCAAAATTAAGTAACTGAGTGGCTAAGTATCACACAGAATGTTAACGTATTCACATGGTTCACACAACTACCGTGTCTGCGTTTCATACACATTGTAACTGAGTTTCACACAGGATGGTAGTGTGGATAACGTCTCGTATAAATATATGCGGAAATGAGTCTCAGTGAACCGTATCTGACCTCGTATAAAATCTCGTCTTTGTGTAGGCTGTCAGTTTTACTCATACTAAAGGCTCACGAACCATTTCATTATTTAGTATAAAGTACTAAATGCCACTATCACTCCATGATCAAACTTAAATTCACTATAGGGTCTTCCTTAGTTACAAGCGTAGGCCTACACAGATAAATAGTACATATGTACACAATACAGGGCTTAAAGTCCATTGGAACGCTCAGTAACGCAGTGGTGGTTTAGCTAAATGACCCTACTGAGAAAAAATGCTGCGTCCCTGTTCAAAATTCAAGCAAAAATAAAAAAAAAAAATCAAACCTAAAAAGTTCTAATTCTTGTCTGTTGTATGACTGAATTCTTACAAAGACGATTTAGGTTTGTGAAGATGGGAAACTACGTACATTCCCGCTCTGTAAGGACTCATTCCATGTGCTCGGAGTTGTCTTCCCATGGCTGAGTTATGCGCAATGTATTAATGAATTATAATGTGCAAACAGTGGATGAAAAGCATGCATTTTCAGTGAAAGAAATGAAAGAAATGAATGAAAAGCAAGTGTGTTATAATTGCAATTTTCTATCCATCATTTTATTAATTTAAGTTATTTAACATCCACATTTCATCGAATAAGGACAATTCTGCTTTTGAAATTTTTTCCTGGCTTGATCGCACGTCAGTTACCGAACCGTGGTGGTTCAGAATTTTGTACATTTTAAGTCCTGTACACGAATCAATTAGTCAATTATAAAGAAAAGAACACATTTAGTGGTGAATTTTCCACCAGATTAAAACACAGAGAAAGAGAGAAACGTTTTAAAGTTTAATTCTTAAGTTCACAGATTAAAATAAATGTTAAATTACGTTATATAATGTTGCCGTTCACTCTGTCTTTACTATCGCTATTTTAACGGACACTATTCTTTTGAATAACTGCGTGTCCCCTCCTTTAAAGACTTTTGACACATTCTCATTCATTTTCTGTCCAACTCCCTAACGCAAGGGTTAATCGGTACATGTTTGTCCAGCGTGAATTTGCTTATACACGGAAAAATAAATTCGAACAATAATTTGCCGAAAGCGGAAAATTTGATTATACAGTATACACGGTCCGCCAAACACGCTCTAATACAGTAGTACTGTACGCGTGCCAATGCGCACTCTAGTGTTTTCTCCTACACTCTCCAACACTCCCGCATCCCCCTCCCTCTCGCGTCACCCCTCGCATCACCCTTTGTCTCAGTCCCGCTACCGCGTTAAGTTCAGTGAAGTTGTGTTGAATTGTTTTTGTCGTATTTTGCCGTTGTTTTGCTATTACCCTTGACAGCAGTATTGCACCAAAACGTAAAGCATCTGCAAATGATAGTGAAGAGAAGAAAAGTCGTAAGGTTATGACATTAGCCGAAAAAATAAGAGTCTACACCTTTTCACTCTCAAATTAAAACAACTGAATGTCAAATTAAAATAAATGAATTTCAAATTAAAAGAAATGAATCTCAAATTAAAAGAAATGAATCTCAAATTAAAACAACTGAATTTCAAATTAAAACAACTGAAGTTTAAATTAAAGCAAGTGAAATACAATTTAAAATATATGAAAGTCAATTTAAAACAGAGATTGTGTAAAATCTGAATGTGCATCGAAAGCTTTTATTTTATAGCTGGTGGGAGTACTTGGCATCTGAAACACGTTGGCAACATTCACAAGTCCCTAGCAACCGTTGCTATCCATGACTCGACTCTCTCAGTTACCAAGGACGTCCTCTCTGACCGGCCAGCTCTCACTCGCTCTCACAGCTGTGTATTTCAAGGTTATTAAAAGAACTGAGTTACGCTTTACTGTGATGATTTGGATTATTTTTACAATATAAATTTCTACAGGGTGATCCAAAAGTCTCTCCACAGTTATTTCACGTCCATGATTGAATAATGGGAGCTAGGCTATTAGGCCTTTTGTTTAGGCTACATCTATCAAAGCGTAGGCTATTAGGCTGTTTCTTACTGCGGAGAGACTTTTGGATCACCCTGTAGAAATTTATATTGTAAAAATAATCCAAATCATCACAGTAAAGCGCAACTCAGTTCTTTTAATAACCTTGAAATACACAGCTGTGAGAGCGAGTGAGAGCTGGCCGGGTCAGAGAGGACGTCCTTGGTAACTGAGAGAGTCGAGTCATGGATAGCAACGGTTGCTAGGGACTTGTGAATGTTGCCAACGTGTTTCAGATGCCAAGTACTCCCACCAGCTATAAAATAAAAGTTTTCGATGCACATTCAGATTTTACACAATCTCTGTTTTAAATTGACTTTCATATATTTTAAATTGTATTTCACTTGCTTTAATTTAAACTTCAGTTGTTTTAATTTGAGATTCATTTCTTTTAATTTGAGATTCATTTATTTTAATTTGACATTCAGTTGTTTTAATTTGAGAGTGAAAAGGTGTAGATAAGTTGCGTGGTGGTATGAGCATAACATCACTTGGCCGCGAGTATCACGTGAATGAGTCTACCATACGCACCATCCGAAAGAGTGAAGAAAAGATACGTGCTATTTTCATTTAATATATTTTATTTATCATATGTAAATATCATTATGTTTATGATTTTATGTTCTTATTTCATCTACAACAAGCAGATCCTTCGGCTCCTTGCCCTATGGGCGGGGCTTGTGCTTCGCAAACTCGCTTCGGCGAGGGCACGTTAGGGTTACCCCTTTGGGGGGAGGTCATTCTCCCTCACCCCCGAAAACCCACTCACCCCCTTTTATACAACTTGGGGGCTAACCCTCACCCACCTTGTTGCGTAACCTTCCTCCCCATTACCCCTCACCCCTTTTGTTTTGTAAATTTAGTGACCGACAGGGAAATGGTTGAAACATTGTGAATCATATTTAAACAGGAAATGGATGGAAACAGGAAATGGAAGGAGTTGTAGGTGTTTTTTTAATAGTTTAAGGATATAGGTAGAGAAATTCATTTGTGTGTGAATAAAAAATCTACATATCTAAGTATTAATGGGAGACTTTATAGTGGGCCGGCCAAAAATTGAAAAGTACTCCAGAAAAAACTTAACGGCATTGTTTGTTAATAGCAGGCACCCACCTTAGATAAGTAGTATTGAGGATGCCAAACAAGATGTGGGTGGATTCCACTCTCAATTTTGGGTTTGAAGGTCCCATACAAGGTTACAAAAGTTAAATTCTGAAAAATTCCGAATTTTTTCATTTTAGTGGTGGCTCTATGTAACAACGTGTTTAAAGGTTTATCATTAGCACATAAAGCATATTTTTGTGATTTTATGGATAATAATTGAATGTAACTATGACTCTGGATGTCTTTATTTCCATTAAAACTATATTTAGCATGCTGGATGAGGTGTGCATGTGCCTACTACTACCATAGCACAAGTAATAGCATACGTTCACATGTTGAATATTTTCAATGCACTGGCTGGCCAGACATTGGTTTGATATATGCAATTAAAAGAGTGCAGACAGTGCCAGCTGGTAAAATAATAATAATACTGTTAAAGGATAGGTATGTTTCGAATTGTTTCAATATATCTGTGGCTACTACATACTGCCATTCCCACTTGTCTTTGCAGATAGGGAGCTCATCAGCAATGGACCCTGTAGCTGTCATCAAGCGCAAGAGGAAACGTCAGGATGTCAGTGAGGATTGTTGCTTCTTCTGCCAAAGCAGCGCTGGTGACCTGCGCACAGCATCAGCAGAAGGAAAAGCAAGAACTATGACTGTGGGCGATGAGAGAAAGAACCTGGGAGATACCTACTATCTTGATGTTTTACAAAGACTGGAAAGTCATTCCAAGGATGATTTCAATGCATTGGAACTCAAGTGGCATAAATCATGCTACTCTTTATTCACCTCTGAAGTCAAACTCAAAAGGCTGCGAAGTCAGCAGCAGACCATGGGTACATCGGCGACCACAAAAAATGCAGGCTCTCAGGCTTTTCTCCCAAAGCGTAGACGTTCAACACCAGTGATTGACTGGACCCTCTGCATGTTTTGCCAAAAGAAGACCACAAAGAAACTGCACAAGGTGGAGACAATGGAGAAGTCAGATGACTTGATCCAACGTGCCAAACACGACCCTGTCATGAGCATACCGTTGTCAGCGGTGAGTGATGTGATTGCAGTTGAAGGCTGCTATCATCTGGCATGTTTGGTGACATTTGAGAGACGTACTAGAAAACAAGTGGTGTCAGAGGAGCAGCAAGGGCCTGAAAATGAGTGCATGACGAAGCTGTGCAAAGACTTGACAGTAGGCCTGTCTCGTGGTCACGTATACGACATGGGAGACGTCTGGGACAGATACGAGAGTATGTGTAATGACACCGGCATCACCGTGAAATACTCCAGGAGAACAACGTTCTACGAAGATGTTCAAAGACTGCTTGGATCAAACGCCAGCTATGTACGCCCATTGTCAAGGGGCCCGCTGCTGATTTAACCTGGAGAGAGTTCAGATTTCTCATCTCCAAAGCACTGGCTAAGTCTTGTGAACAAGGTCCTGTCACTTCTGAGTCAGAGTCTACTGAAGATGAAGATGCTGATGTCCGCATGTGTGCCACTAGCAGCATATTCCAAGATATGGTACACGTGGCTCTGAAGGTTCGACAAGATCTTTTTGAAACTCCTGGACACTCCGAGACATGGCAAGGTCTTGATCAGGAACATGTTGATCGCGTCATACCCGACAGTTAGTACCTGTTTCTACGATTGCTCTTTGGGGGAATGGATGCTGTGGATGAGGGAAGTGAAGAGGACCAGAAAGTGAAGCAGAGTGTGTGTAGCATTGCCCAGGACATAGTCTATGAAGTCTCCAACCGACGAAAGTTGACACCAAAGCATGTGGGCTTGGGTCTTACTCTACACCAAGCCACCCGCTCAGAAGCACTCCTAGATCTGTTCCACGCGGCAAATCACACTACTGGTATCGACACTGTAAGAAGGATAGACACCACCATCGCTCAGAACATCCTGGAGAGGTATGCTGAGAATGGATGTGTCTACATTCCTGACACCATCGTCAAAGAGAGAATGATTCACTGCTCTTGTGACAACATAGATGTCTTGGAGTCAACCTTAGACGGGAAGAACACCTTCCACAGCACTCAACTGATGGTATGGCAGAGAGGCCCCCCTCCACAGCAGAGTCATGGCCAAAAGGGTGGCAAGCACAAGAGATCGAAATCTATCAAACCTGATGACCTACAGGAGTTCCAAAGGCTGGACCAGGCTACCCTCCCATCTGGCAAGAGGCCATCTCCTCCTGGCTACGACACTGACATAGACGACTTGTCACATGAACCTGAGGGACCGGGAACGTGCCAAGGACTTGGCCTAGGTGGTGTCACGCATCCATGATGAAGCGATGTCCGTTCCAAGGGGAACATTCAATCAATCTGTCAGCACTGCGGATCCACCAGTAACGACCGCCGGGATGTTGCCAATCCTGCAGGCACCAGCAGATGACAATGACACCATGACCACCGTCATCAATCGCTTCATGACCATTTCTGAGTATGTCAGCCAGAAGTACACCATCATCACTGCTGATCAGCCTCTGTACAGCAGGGGTAAGGAACTAGTCTGGGCAAACTCGAAATTTGCCAACGTGGTCTTGCTCATGGGAGGCTCCATATCTGCTTCAACTTTCTGAAAGCCATTGGTCAACACATGGAAAGTGTGGGACTTGATGACTTATGGACAGAGGCAGGTGTACGCGGCTAACACCACTGAGACAAGGCTGGACGGCAAGGCCTACTACCGAGCTGTGAGAGGTCACCAGCTGACGTATGAGGCACTGTGGCGCATCAAGTGGCAGATGTTTGAGTCATGGCTGGCTGCAACTGGCAATGGAGATGAGAACGTCAAACAGTTTGCCCTCAATGTTGCTTCGCTTTTCAAGACAGAGCTAACATAGATGAGATGCGCGATGCTGTTGACAACTTCTCAGACGCTTGGCAGACGAGAAATTCCACAGTCTCATGGAGGAATTCAATGACCAGCACTCTGAAAATCCCATCTTCATGCTGTGGTCATCCTACATGGAAATGGTAGAGAATTCAGTGGCGGCTCGTGACTAAAAATTCTAGGGGTGCTGTCTCTAAGAATGGGTTGAAATAATTACTGAAATAAAAGGATGAGCATTGAGCAATGAATAAAAGTTTCAAAAGTTATTGAAAAAGTTATTCAGTGAGCTCATCCTTATATTGTTCTTGATTATTTCAATTGTAAATAAAAAATTTAGGGGTACTGCAGTTCCGCAGTGCCTACCGACGAGCCGCCACTGGTAGAGATCCTACTGGCCTTCATCAGAGCTCAGAGATATGGCATGTGGAGCCTCCACATAGAAGCCTTTGCTACAATGCTGCCTTGGCTAACTATCTATGACCACACAAACTATGCACATTGAGGGCCAGTCTACTTGGCTGATATGAGAGGTCTTGAGAAGTCAGCACCAGAAGTTCATGCAGAGTTCTGTAATGGGAACTTTGTCGTCAAGAGGACGGCGAAGCGCTTCAACCAAGTTCCAGCTGATCAGGCAACCGAATGGATAAATCGTACATGCAAGATGCACAATGGTATCATCGGCATCACAAAGAATGACCAAGCAAGAGACAGGTTCTGCACCACATGGTCAGAGCGGTCTCGCATCTCTCAAGACACAAAATGCTTCTTCAATCTTCAATGATGATGGGGAAGCCACCTTCACTCGGGTTGACAGTCTGTCTTCTCGCACTAGGCGTGACGCTCATGATGTCATGAAGCTAGTTCAGCAGTTGAAGCAGTTTGACATCTTCAGAGTTCACGTAAGTGAAGCAGGAGATACAGATGCCGCCACTAACATTCCACTTGTTTCACTGGCAACCAAAGACACTGCACCCACAGATGTTGTGGAGAACCTGCTGACAGCTCAGGATCGAGGAAAGCAGCATGTAACCGGCTTCATGAAGGAGAGACTGATTGAACAGAAGGTAGGCTTCCATGAAACGATGAAGAACATGCAGAAGACCATCAAAGCTGACAGAAAGCTACTACAGCGGCTCCTGAATGCCGAGATGGTCAACGTCTTGAAGCATGAACTGTCCCCAGTCCCATTTAGTCTGGCGAAGGCAGGAGAAGAGATGAATTCGACATCGAAGTCTGAGCTGATGAACATCCTGATGGCTCAGCAGACCACAAGCTCAGAGGTTCCAACCTCTGATCTGAAAACCTGTGTGATGATAGATGGCCATGCACTCATCCAAGCTCTTGGCAAGCCTGGCGGCTGTCGGACATTCGGCGACTATGCTGAAGTGTTCTTCAAGGCCGTGACGAGTTATTTCAATTAACACACAACAAGAGTTGATGTCATCTTTGATCGGTACGCAGGGGAAGGATCGGTCAAAGCAGTTACTAGGACAAAGCGTGCAAGCAAGAAAAAACCGATTCGAAAAGTCATTGATGGCCCACAAGTTCCACTGCCTGAAGTGTGGAAAAACTTCATGGCCCTGGATACAGACAAGGCTGACCTAGCCTTGTTTCTGTCTAACGTCATCACTGAGAAGGGCAGAGATCTTCAAGAAAGATGTCAACTGGTGACAGGGGGTGGCTTCTCTGAAGCCACTGAAGTACGGTCAACCAGGCGACATGACCTTCCACTGCATATCAACCATGAAGAGGCGGACACCAGGCTCATCCTTCACTCATGTGATGCAGCGTCTCAGGGCTATGAACGAATACTGGTAGTGTGCAGAGATACTGATGTAATGGTGCTGCTGATTCACTTCGTTTGCACCAAGGTCGCTGAAGTGTGGATGCTGTGCGGAACGGCCAAGAACCGAAAATGCTACCCCGTGCACGATGTATTCAAGAGTTTGTCGCCCCCAGTCAGGGACAACCTGGTCAGCTTCCACGCTTTGACCGGGTGTGACACAGTCTCGTCCTTCAGTGGTCATGGAAAAAAGAGATGTTGGAAGGTGTTCAGTGACCACCCACTCCTGCTGCACGCCATTGGTCGAGATGGGGATATCGCAGATGTTGAGAAGTTTGTGTGTCATTTGTATGGCACCCCGGAACAACACACAGTTGTTCCCTTTTTGGGAAGGCCAAGAAGACTCTGGAAATGCTCCCACCGACAAAGGATGCCCTGGAGCTCCACGCCAAGCGGGCAAACTATCAGACCAAAATATGGCTCCAGGCTGACAAAGAGCACGTAGATGTTGAAGATCCGGTGGACACTTCAGCCTGGAAGTTGGAAGATGGGAGCCTCCTACCAGTGTGGACAAGACTTCCTCCAATCCCTGAAGCCTGCCTGGAGCTTGTTGCTTGTGGTTGCAAGAAAAAGTGCAAGACAGCTAGATGCAGCTGCTTCAGGAAAAGGATGAAGTGTACGACAGCTTGTGGTTGTGACGACAGCGGTTGCTGTAACCCAGCTGGACAGTAGATCTATGTCTCTCTTCCAGGCTGAAATCGAGAGAAGCTGGAATGTGCTGTAATGAACTAATAACTTTGTTCTTAAGTGATTGCAATCCACACAATTGTGACTGTCAGTGCAGCATTTCGGTGCTGTTCATCAAGAAACGTGAACTTGTAGATGTTACTAGTGTGTAAACTGTATAGTTATGGAGCTATATTTACTGCTTTGTGATAATTCTGTTACTGTGAGTACTTAATTCATGCCATCAAACTTATTAGGCACTAATGTTAAAATAAATTGTTTTGACAAACAAACTTACTGTTTTTTTTCGCCAATTAAAATAAAAATCACAAATTTTTAGCACAATTTCGGTCGTGATTAACTTGAATTTGACCTTGAGTTGGTAATTCGGATGGAATAAGCGTGTCATCATACTTCTTTATCACTAAGTGTGGCAAAATGAAACATTTGGTCAAACCAATTGGCTCAGAATATTTTTTTTTAAATTAAAATTAGAAAATATAATTTTTTGCACAGTTTGACCTCGAAAATGACCTTCAAAGCCAAAAGCGAGTGGCATCCACCTGCATTTTATTCCTCACCCACAGGTACATTGATTTAGCATGGGTGCCAGCTATTAACAAAAAACGCCGTTCAAAGTCGATTTTTTAATTTTGGCCGGTCCACTATTACGCGGCCGCGTTCACGTAACCCCATTTATCCCATAAGGTATTAAGTTTGTCCAACGCGGATTTACCTAACGCGCCGTTCTAGAGGAACCTAACCCCCGCGTTGGACGAAGACTTACTGTATTTTCAATCTTTCATCTACGCAACCGGTCAACTCTGGAACAATCTTCCTCAATCCATCTTTCCCCTGTCTATGACCTCCAATCTTTCAAACGCGGAGTGTCTAGGCATGGTATTCACCCTTGGCCCCTCCTTCCTGAATAAAAAAAAAACATGGGCGAGAGACTAGGCAGAAACGCTCCTTGACCCGGGAAACAAATAGACTAGATTTAACTACTTAAAAAATATATTTCCATGATGCAAACGTCCCTATCCCATCGACTTCGTTAAAATATAAATTAAATTGCAATAATGAAATGAACTGACAAAGTCTGACTGCGCCGAGTTTCATTACCAAGATCGTTTCAGTCCTTTTTATTTTTGGAATTCTGTTTTTCATAGCGGTTTTCCAGAATATTCATCCGCAGTCAGGGTCGGCAGGAGGTGTTTCAGCGCCCTAAAGACGTTTTATCATACGAATAGATCTTTCATTAGACATAAAAATTCACAAATATACAGTGGGCATAAAGATTGCAAATAAACCATTCAAAAATTTAAAAAAAACAGAAACAAAAACAGACACTATAAAATCCGTAGAGTACTTAGAAACATTTTTTTCTTTTTTTTTTTTACTTTAAATCTGCGAAAATTTATATCACTTTCCATATTTAAATATTATTAGTTATGCTTCTAACGATTTAATCTTTGTTGCATCATGGAGGATCGTAAGTACGTGTTTATTAGGTTTAGCTTGCTAAAGCTTCTTTCTCCCGTCGCCACAGTTGTTGGAATTGTTAATATTATTGTTAATGCAACCCACAGATTTGGCATGACATCCTGGAGTTTGTTAGTGTTAATAAATTTAAATACTTGTATTGCGGACTTTGGGTCTTCTGGAAATATTGTACTTTTGCAGTGTCTAATTCCGTCAATAAGTCGCGGGTATTAATGTCGTTACTTTCTTGATACCTTCGCTTCTCTTCTAAACTTTGACATATACTCACTAGATCAGGGCACACCAGCTGTTCTAACCTAACTTACTGTATACACCTGATCTAGCATATTTAACAAGGGCAGTCAGTTCAGTAATATTTAACGAGGGCGGTCCATTACAGTAATATGTAATAAGGGCAGTCCAGTACAGTAAAATAATACTAGAACATGGATTATTCGTATTCATTTTCTTATTTGAAGTTGTTATAATTATACCTATGTGCTTTTAAAATTTTTTTTAAAGGCGTCCCTATACCATTTAATTACAAGTCAGTCGTTTATATTTTTGCTCCCCCCTTTTTTCCTGTATTCATTTTAATTTATCTTTTCGTTCCCCTCTTCCTCCTCTCTACACACCAATTATAAATAAGATCAACAATTTTACTTCTGTATAGTCACAGATTCTTGTACAATGTCAAAGTATTTAATATTAACATACTTGTGATGATTAAGGAATGGTTCAGTAATCCTTGCTCTAATATATATATATATATATATATATATATATATATATATATATATATATATATATATATATATATATATATATAATAGTAATAATAAATATAATTAATATCTAATTTCCAATGATATGTCCAAATTTTGTTGTTGTCTCGTACAGCATCCAATGTCAACAACCATTGTATTTGTATGTAATTTCACACCTGTATATCTCTCTTTTATCTTAATGTAAATAATAATCTCTGTTCTGTACTATTAACAAAGATTTGTTGAATAAAGCAAATGGCTGTACGAGAAATCATTTAATGTTCCATTTTTATATATTTCTCGTTCATCCCTTGTACTAAGTATGTTTTCTGTACGTGTATAATAAATAGAACAAATAAATAAATTTAATTGAATTGCGTTATTATTATTATTATAAAACTGGGTACTTTATTTGGAAGGACGATGGCAGTTGGTACCCATTCATTCCCTTGTTTTGATTGTAAACCGTCCAGTATAGAATCGCCTACGAGCAATGCACCCGCCTTTATAGCGAATTTTCAGTTAAAGCGTGACTTTTTAATCCCAAAAAAACTCGCGAATAAATGCGCGAAATTATCGTCTTCAGAATATGAAATGGATTCCTTACCTCCAAAATGGTGCATAGAGACGATGTGATCATTCTTCGCACAAAACTCGGAACTCGGAACACTTTGTATGGAATACAAATCTCCACTGTATATATTAATATATATAATTATAGTGTTGAAAACGCCATTTTTTTCATCAGCAAATTAAAGTAATGTTGGGTTTGGTTCATACTTGGATGAGAAACCAACTGGAAACACAAGGTGCTGTTGGCTTTTAGTATTATAGTCTGATTCCGTGCGATGACGGGTGGACGCACGAATATACTGTATATGAGGCGTCGCGCGGTACAATGACGAATTAACCAATGGCCCAAAATTTTGTTTTATATAACTTTAAACGCTGCTGTTTTATCATTTAACCATTTACTCTTTCAATGTTCATAAAATTACTTAAAAAGTTTAAAAAAAAATCGAATTTTAATAAAATCATGAGTCTTTCGCAAACTTTAAAGCCGTTTTCCTCAAAACTTTGTTTTGGCTCATTCGTCATTGTGTTGCACGACGCCTCATTATATACAGGGTGTTTCATAACATGTGGGACGCACTTTCAGGATGGATTCAGGACCTGAAAACAATGAAAAAAGTTTATATAAACATATGCCCGAAATCGCTTGTTTCCGAGTTACAGCCCGTTTTGTGTTCCAGCAAGTATCCGCCTTACCTTTAAAGGAAGTGCTTAAAATGACTGCCTTGCGCTTGAATGCACGCCTGAACACGCCTCGTCATAGACTGCCTGACGCGTTCAAACAATCCAAGTATTGCTCGGATTTTATGGCATCCTTGTTCTACACGTTGGCGAAGCATTTCAACGTTGTCAGTGGGTGTCACGTAAACGATGAATTTCAGATGACCCACAGGTAAAAATCGAGTGGATTCAGGTCCGGGGAGCGAGCAGGCCACGCAATGGGTCCTCCACGGCCTATCCATTTATCAGGGAAATAGTCATCCAAATGGTCTGGCTACTCGACTAAAATGAGGCGGAGCGCCGTCATGCATAAACCACATACGACGTCGGACACCAAGAGGAACTTCATCTAGTAAATCGCTTAAATCATTCCTTAAAAAATTGGAATAGGATTGTCCTGTTAATCTTCCAGGCAAAACAAAAGGACCGATTAAGTTGTCGGCAATAAGTCCTGCCCATACATTGATACTAAATTGTTGTTGGTACCTTGACTGGATGATGGCATGCGGATTCTCTTCGGCCCAGTGATGAGTGTTGTGAAAATTGATCACGCCATTTCTTGTGAAGGCAGCCTCATCAGAAAACAACACGGAGGAATAAAAAGAGGATCGCGAGCACACTATTGAAGGAACCAAGTACAAAAAGCCTCTCGTGGTTGGAAATCAGCTTCAGTAAGGCCTTGTACTCTCTGAATGTGATATGGGCAAAGCTGTTGTTCCCGTAAAATTCTCCACACAGTTGTATCTTACACCCTCTGCTGCTGCTATCCTTCGGGTGCTGACACCAGGATGTTCCTCCACGCGATTCAGGACCCGCTCCTCCAACTCAACAGTTCTGGCGCTGATTGGTCTACCACCATCTGAAACTAGCTTGTTAAATGATCCTGTATCACCAAGACGCTCGTCTATTCTATGAAAGGTCTTCTTATCTGGCAGATGGCGATTCGGAAGCCTTTCCGCATACAGACGTCTTGCTGCGGCCGCACTACACTCGGCAGGTCCATACATGAGATGCATGTCTGCCAGTTTTCTTTTTGAATGAGCCTCCATTCTCACTTCAAATGCACACTATCACTGAATAGGCTAGCACAAAAACTTTTAAGGTTTAAGGTGTTTTTACTGGACTGCATTTATTCACGGTAAGAAGTTACGAATACGAACAGTGAAACACTGCGATGCACCTCTGACTGACTGATCGCTCTACATTCAACGATATTGAAACATGTTATAGAGCAGCGTTTCTTAACTTTTTTCGACATCAGCACCCTCTGTAGTTAGGTCTAGGCAGTCCAGCACCCCCTTCACCTGGTTAGTAGCAAAAAGTTAGCAAAAGTTAGTAGCAAAAAGCACCACGCAAATACAAACAAATAAGAATATGAGTACAATTTATAGTTGACCAATAATATTTTGAATAAAAAGATATAAAGTTAAAGCAAAGTGAACATATATTTAAAAGCAGCACATTTAGAGTAAAAAATAAACGAGGAAAATTTTAAAACGATATTAAGACAAGACACACAAAGAATTATATTTACAAATTCAAACCTAAATACTTTCCTGAATATAACAATATAATAAAATACTTGTTCTTGAATATAACAATAGATCAAGCGGCCAAAAGAAATGTTAAGAATAACAATTAAGGAGAATTACTTACCCCCTAATCTTGGGGTTAAAATCATGCGAAAAAAGCAAATTTCTTGTGACACAGAGTCAACGTCTTCGTTCTTAATATTAATGGTGATAATGTAAACGTGCAATAAATCTTTCGTAATTAAATAATATTCAAATTCTCATACAATAATATCTGTTAATAAAATAGAAAAGATTAGGAGTTTGGTTAACGGACCTAACTGCACATGACAGAAGCCCTTTTCCAGCACCCCTTAAAATCGATTTCAGGACCCCATGGGGGTGCTAGCACCCCAGGTTAAGAAACGCTGTTATAGAGTGTACGGAACATTACAATCGGCAAAGCCATACATGAAATAAGTCTCGCACATACTCACATTGTCGGCAAGCAGTGTTTGTAAACAGTTTGCGGAAAGAATTGCTGGAACACAAAACGGGCTGTAACTCGGAAACAAAGCGATTTCGGGCATATGTTTATATAAACTTTTTTCATTGTTTTCAGGTCCTGAATCCATCCTGAAAGTGCGTCCCACATGTTATGAAAGACCCGATATATATACAGTATATATATATATATATTATATATATATATATATATATATGACTAGTCATGTATCTCTCGGCGACTGACGAGTGCTTGAGAAAGCGTAATCTAATTAGGAGAAGGAATGCACATTTTTATTTATTTTAGACGTTTCGGAACAATCAGGTTCCAGCTTCAGTGACTAAAAACTAAAATGTTAAAATTAAAATTATTCTCACAATACGCACGCAAGACAGAATTATAATTACCATTGTAAACTACAGGGTGTTCGGAAAGTCACTGTGCACTTATATTTATTTAATAGCATACAATAGTATAACATTGCATATATGATAGAGGTTATGGATGGGACCATCAGAACTTATAAAAGGTGTTGAAAGTGATGTCCTTTAACAGCAATACAGGCCTGGACCCGTCTTATTTTATTTTGAAACACCTTTGTCAGTTCTTCTTTTGAAAATGGACCTTATGTACGCAGTTATTACAGTCTCTTCTTGTAAATATACTACGACTCCATTATGTTGAAGTCCGAGTCTGATCCGCCATTGGTGTTATAGTTTACAATGGTAAGTACAATTTTGTCTCGCGTGTGTATTGTGAGAATGATTTTAATTTGGATATTCTGGTTTTTAGTCATCGAAGATGGAACAGGATTGTTTCGAAACGTCTGAAATAAATCAAAACGTTTGCAACTGCGATGGTGTTCCTCTCTCTCTCTCTCTCTCTCTCTATATATATATATATATTATATATATATATATATATATATGTTAGCGGCAGTAAGCGAAATCAGGCATTAAGATAATGCCTAGGCAATAAGCTAGAAGCTAAGAATGCATATAGTATTAGTTGCAATGGTCACTTTCACTATTTAGGTTACGCTAGGTTATGTTATGTTATGTTATGCTAGGTTATATTTATTATTATATTATAGATATATAAATAGGGATTATATTATACTTATGATTATATGCAGTTTTAGCTTTCACCTTATTACCTAGGATTTAAGCTTAATGCCGGATTTCGCTTATTGCCACTATATATACAGGGTGATTCAAAAGTCAGGTTACATAGGGAAATACTATATTATGTAATGATACAGGGGAATAGTCACATCACATGTTCGATATGGCCACCGTTAACGGCAATGCACTTGTGCAGCCAGCTAGGAATATCACATCAATGCGCTCCTCCTTCGATAACATCTCATAACTCATTTACCTGCAAAGAAACAGAAAAGCCCTATGTAACCTGACTTCTGAATCACCCTGTATATGTATATATTATTTTGGGCTTCAGTTTATTACTATATTAACGAGAAATTGTATAGCGAATTCAGTGTTTATTCAGAAAAAATGAAATTGTTAAAGATTTTACAAATAATTCGTAATAATTAAGACTTGAGCTTCTAAAGTTTGTGGTTAATCTCGAATCAAAAGTGTCATCGTGCGTGACACATTTTTTTCTTTCTCGCGCATGACTCACGTTTAAGGCAATAAATGAATGAACATTTATCTTATTCTTAATTTAAGCAACTTAGTTTGTAAATACAAATTAATCAATTAACCCAAATAAGTGATTACTTCTCTCAACATCATAATTTGCCCTCGCGTGAAACGAGACCTTGAAATTCATGTTTTGGGGTTTTAAAATAGAAATTGCGAGAGGAAGTGCATCACAGTTGGACGTGCAATTAAAGATAATATGTGAATACTTCCTAGAAAACTTCCCATTACATCAAAAATACGAGAGAGAGAGAGAGAGAGAGAGAGAGGAGAGAGAGAGAGAGAGCACAAAATAAAATATAATTAGTTTTCATATACAGTATTAATATGAGAGTGAGGCGATTAACGCCATATGGGATTAAAATCATGGTTTCATCGAATTCAAAGTTTGTTTGGAATTAAGCGACACCAAATGTAAAACTGAATAATTTTTTCGCACGAAATTTCCAAAGATAAAATTCTTCACGAAAAGAGACGCACTTTTCACAAATATTATTTCAAAATCTCCATAACTACGAAACTTAGAGAACAGCTAAGTACCGGTATAAAAGTATTTGAGAGCGACACCAATATGGGATCCTTCGTCAACGGATCCTCCAACCTAATTAGTTCAATTTTGAATTTGTACGACGTCGATCGCCTCATTAACCAAGTGCAAAAAAGTGCGGAAACAAACGAAAGAACGAGATATTTACTCACTTGTAAATATTTTTCCTGAAGAATAAAATGCAATTTAAGAGTATACATTGGTTAAGATTTGAACAAAGAAGTTTGTTCTTTCTCATGAAAGTATTTTGGGTTATTTTTTATGTTTTTTGTTACCCTGTTTTCCTCCTTGTTTGATATGTCTTGTGGCTGAGTGTTTGTTTTAGGTCCATTTCAGTTTCGTATAGCTTTTTTTTCTAGTTTGAGTCTCCTTGTTTTCATTTTGCATCTATGGATATTTTTTATGGTTTGTTTCCACTGTCAAAATAACGTTCTGATCTTTTTTTCGAGTTTGCTGCGTTTACTTTTTTGTCTCTTCGGACTATGTTTCAATAATAGTGGGTTAGTTTCGTTTTGTTCTATAATAAGTATTTCCTCCGAAGTTTTTTTTCACTGAGTGGCAGTTCTCAATCCTCTTCCTTTCAGTCTGCATTTATATTTGCCCAATATCCTTTAACTGAATTCATATTTAATCTTTCAAACGTTCCCGATCATCTCTCTGGGATTAGGATTGCTGGTTCCTAACCTTGTTTGTATATCGATTATATCGTGATCCGGGATACGTTTGGGTTACGTTTTTATTTATCATCATGTCAGTGTTATTTGTCAAAATTAAAACCAAACGTTCTCGTTTCGAGTCACTTCACATATTTCCCGGGTAAACGTAAAGGTTTCCATAATATCTAATAGCATTATTGCCTGCCTTTCTATCATCTTTCGTAGTGTTGACGTGGAACTTCTCACCATATATAACTTCACCATTTCTTCCCACGTTATGAATGGGAAATTAAAATTCCCACAAATTAAAATATTTGGTACAAGGTTTTAAGTGATTTCAATGTGCTTTCTATTTCATTTGTTGCTAGTTGAAATTCACTCTTGCAGGTGTTTGGCGACTTGTACACGTTCATAATAATTAAGTTTAGCTCTCTCGCTTCTACAGTAAGAATTTGACTGTACTATTTGATTTGTTTACGATCACTTATGCGTGTATTTTTCTCGTAAATACAACAACCTCCTCTTCTTGCAAATCTATCCGCTCCAAATAAGCAGGGTCATGCCCAGACATTTTGCCGCCTGAGGCGAGATATAATATGGCGCCCCTTTATTTATTTTGCTAAACTAAGTCATTTACTTCTATGTTAAAAAAGTAGGAAATAATAAAAAAATGTATTTATTCATAAAATATAATTACAAGCATTTATCAAAAACAAAATCAGAAAATGAGGTACATTTTTTCTTTTTCATATTTATGTATTTACTTAAGAAGCTTACAAATAAAAGGAACAAATGCTTAATCGGCTTCATTAAGAGAAAAAATTAAGAAGTGACAAATATTTTTACAAACTTATTAAATTTAAGAAAGGTATATAATTAAATATTAATTTACCGATGAAAATCAAAGAAGGGAAAAAGACAGAAATTCAAAAACATACTCCGCGAGCTTTCAATTTGGCAAAAATATAAATTGTATCCAAATAATCCAAAGAATTTTCCATCTCGCTTTCAATGGACAATATGGCCAAACCTACTAACCTTTCTTGACCCATAGTTGTTCTTGGGTAATTTTTTATTATCTTGAGTTTTGAAAAACTCCTTTCTCCACTGGCAATGGTTACTAACAGGCAGAGTTAAGAGGATATGGAGACAAACCAATGTATTCGAAAAAATAGTGACGAAATCATGAGAATAGGTATAATTTAATACCTCTAATGGAGTCATTCGTGGAGATAAAAAAATGTGAAAGATTCTCCAATTCAAATTTAAGCTCCATTCCATCTATATCCATCAGAGCAGTGGTCTCCAAAGTGGGGTGCGCGAAGAAAATTTGATGATTCTGATTTATCATTGTTTTTTCGTAGAAAGTTTTTGAATTTCAAGAAGATGACATAGAAAGAAAATACTCGCTAACACACAGTCATTCTTAGGAATTTACGAGATAGTATCCGCGATATTGCTTACTCGCGATTAAAATTTAGCAAACTAAATATCACAATTCGAGATTGCCACATTATTTTGTAAAATAACAGTTGATTGACATCAAGGAAGATACAAGTTTACGAACCGAATTTCAACAGAAAACTGTGCACAAATGGTGGATTGGATTAAAAAATGAGTACCCAGATTTAGTAAGCGCAGCGAACGATACGCTCCTTCCATTTGGATCTACATATCTGTGTGAGGTGTCTTTTTCTGCTATGATAGGTATTAAAACCAAGAGTCGAAATAAACTGAACTTGGAACCGGACCTTCGAATCGCTGCATCACAAAGTGTCAAACCAAGATTTTCAGAAATGATGAAGCACAGTCAGCCACATTGTTCTCATTAAATTATATTGGTAAGTATATCTTCACCCTATCGTATTTCTGTTGTATACTATTAACTTACTAGTAAATAATGAAAGGCTATATATATATATATATATATATATATATATATATATATATATATATATATATATATATATATATATATAATCTTCATGTTCATTAGGGATGCGTGTTATTTATTTTTGCTGATTAAAGGGTGCGTGATCAAAAACGTTTGGAGACCACTGCATTAGAACAATGTGGATGTCTCTACAATATTTTTTAAGAGTATCTGAATCCATATTTTTGATGTTATAAACATCGTAAAATATTTGAAATATTTCAATTAATTAAGCAAGACTGCAACAGCACCTTTTCACTGTAGTTACAACTAATAACAATTAATATTTTGAGCTCCTTTAGATATGACCATACATAACGTGTTTTGGAATCTGGTGACTTTTTCAAATGTAGCACGTGCATCGAGCATTGTCTTACTACGGACAACCCAGTATGTTTATGAACTGACAAATAGGTATGGGTATCAATGTGTAAATCATGCTGGAAAAGTGAAAACATTAATTATTTTACGAGTCTATAGAATCTCGTAGTATATTATGCGATTGAAGATTGAAATTTCCTCATTTTGAAGTTTTAGATTCAATTTTAAATATCGAGCGAGAACCAGGATTTTAGCAGTTATAAATACTATTTTTATATGTTAAAAGCAGACTTTGAGAAAAATGTAACCAACATGGAAACAATTTTAATTGGGAAGGAAGCGTTCGATTTTCAATCTATTATGCTTGCATGTATCATCTGTCACCCTTCCATGTTGACATTTCTAAAGTTAGCTTTTTTACATTTTTATTGTTGTCAAGTTTTTGGTGCCCCTTCCCTTCCCATCGACACGGCCCTGCATGTAAGTGGTAGTCCTATGTTGCTAGTTCAGTGTCTTCGATGCAATTTGTTGTTACGAAGGTAATTTCTGGCAGTGTAGTTTATCTTGGTAATTCTATTAGTTGCCAAGATAAACTGCACTACTAGATATTACCTTCGAAACCACACGCTCGGGTTTTCCTCAGATAATGATGACGGAGTTTATAAAATTTCATGTGGAAAAGTTATGGTTTATATTGAGGAAACTAATAATTTAGCTGACAGAAGCTACAAACATAAACACAGTATCATAATCGGCGACCCCATTTCAGTTTCGAATCAACATAGGACTAATTTGGATTATATATCAGGTCATCCCATAAGTAATGTCGTTTTTAAGATCGGAATTTGAAGGACAAAAAATACCTCAACTGAAACTTTTTAATTTAGTATATATTTTCCATCGGAATCAATGACACTCTGCCAACGTCCTACAAGCTTTTCAATGCCATGTTTATAAAATTCAGGCGGTTTTGAGGCAAAAAACGTACAAAGACTGGTGTGCAGGTCATCTAAAGAAGTATACTGTTTCTCGTCAAGATAGTTTTGCAGACTCCTGAAGAGATGATAATCTGAAGGCGCAAGGTCTGGAGAATATGGAGGATGTGGAAGTTTTTCCCACCCAAGCTCCTCCATTTTTGCAGAAGTGATCCGAGCGGTATGAGGACGTGCGTTGTCGTGGTGGAACACGATTCCTTTCCGATTAACCAAAGAAGGTCTCTTTTCTTTTAGTGCAGTGTTCAATCGATCCAGTTGTTGACAGTAGACTTGAGCGGTGATTGTTTGGTTGTGTGTGGTAAGGTTTCAAAGTGTATTACACCACCTTTATCCCACCAAACACTAAGCAACACCTTCCGAGGGTGAAGATTTGGTTTTGGCTGTAGTGTCGCTGGTTCTCCGGCACAAACCCACTGTCGACGGCGCTTAACATTCTAGTACAGTATCCACTTTTCATCACCAGTCACTAAACAGTGCAAAAACGGATCTTGGAGTTCACGGGAATGAAGAGCTGTGCTAATGTTTACCCGCACCCTCAGATTGTCGACCGACAATTCATGTGGCACCCATTTTCCTAACTTAGGCACTTTCCCGAGTTGTTGCAAATGTCGATGGATGGTGGACGGGGATGAATTGAGTTTCTGGGCCAATTCTTCGACAGTTGTTGAACAGTCTTCTTCAAGTGCGGCTAACAGCAGGTCATCATCAAACTCAGCAGGGCGTCCAGAGCGTGCTGCATCTGTCAAACAGCAGTCACCATTCCTAAACTTTTGAAACCATCTTTGACATTTCCTCACATGCAGAATATCGTTGCCATAAACTTCCTGAATGTTTCGCGTTGCTTCAGTAGCACTATTCCCTTTTTTGAACTCGTAAAGCATTATATCCCTGATATGCTCTTCTGATACCGCCATGTTTATGAGGGGTTCACATAAAGCAAAACACACGTCTTCACTGGTCAAGGTCTGTAAAGTATGTAGCGAAACACGATAGATCTCTAGATATAACCTTCGGAAAATTTATGCTTAAACCGAGTAGGACTAGTTTAAACTTAATCTATCGTAAAAAACGACATTACTTATGGGATGACCTGATAATTGATATTAATAACTCGGCCCTTCATCTACATATAAAGGACATAAATAGGAGCCAAAAAGAGATGCAGAAACTGTATGAAGAGTTACTCTCGTCTAAGATGCCGAAATTGTGGTGTGATGTACCATTATGTTTAACAAAGGACAGAAACTGTTTTAATGCATTCCATTCAAAGTAGTATAATCTACCATTGTGTTTAGCAAAGGTAAAAAAATTGCTTTTACTTGTTTCATTCAAAGTACCAAAGTTATGTTAGTTTCTCTTATTAGTTAATAGTGCCAATGGAATCATATAATTTCCAGTGTAATTAATTAAATAAATTCCTAAACAAAGTTTATTTTATGTTTCCATACTTATTTTTAACATTTTTAAGTGTTAAATTATTTTTTTTTAGCTCAAAACAATAATTTGGGACAGGAAGGGTTAACTAAAATATCGATAACTTCAATAACGATAGAGATAATTTTTAAATTGATCCTCTTTCAACTAAAATTATAAACTGAGATACCATTTTTAAATCTTTTTTGCACCGTTGCCATCTGCCAAATGTATGATGTTCATGTGCTCGTGTTTCCCTGCAACTTTTATTCTATTGGATCAAGTAAAGATAAGCACCCCAGCCTTCTTTAATTAGCCTTATAAGGCTAACTAACGAAAATATCACGACCTAACCTAACCAATCGTCAAGGGCGTACAATTGACTTAACGATTGGTTAGGTTAGGTCGTGATATTTTCGTTAGTTAGCCTTATAAGGCTAATTAAAGAAAGGCTGGGGGTGCTTATCTTTACTTGATCCATTCTATTTTAATCTTATCTAAACAAAGTCGGATGGAGCTCTTTGAAAAGCTTCATAATTTTAGTTTTTAAATTTTTAATCTTGTTTTTAATTGGGATTATATATATATATAAAATACAAGGTGGCGCAAAAGTCACGCATCATAGGAATTTTCAATGTTGACTATAATATATTATTTTTTTTTCTTTTAGGTAGGGGATGGCTACGAAATTAACAAGAGACGAGAGTGTGAGTTTGGTTTTAATGTATGGAATACCAGGAACAACAAATCGATGAATCAGTACAGAATTTAAATTCTGAGCCACTACACATATGAGAAGCGTACTCTACACAGGGGTGGACAAGACCCCTGCACAGAGACAGCAACTGAATGGGGGTGAGGAAACTGCGGAGCCGGCGCAGCACACCTAACCTCTTAGGAGCTGTTTTAGAAAGAGAGTATGTGATCTTTCCAGGAAAGGTTGCGAGAAAAGGAAACAGAACGTTAAGAGAAGAGGAAGGATCGAGTCGTGTAGTGTTTAAGGTGAGGGGATAGTCGTGTGGAAGATGTGACCAGTGTTGCCACTTTCCTATCTCCAAATCAGACCAGATCGATGTCAGAAAAAGACCAAAATAAACTAAATTCAAAACACAAAGAACTAGAAAATAAACCAACTTTTTTTATTAACCTATGGGGAAAATAGGGACGTGAGCTAAAATATATTAGTTACTCGATATATAATAATATATTATAGCTATCCCTAAATACTTAGTAACACTAATGTCTGTAGATTCATCTAAAAGAATACTGTACCTTTCATCTCCAATGTCATCCTTTAACTCTTTCAAAAAATATGGATACAAAATATTTTTCATTAGAGCACTACACTTTGTAAGGTGAAATTTCATTTGGCGAGCAATATTACTGTTAGAAAATGATCACTTGCACAAATCAGTTAAGTGATCGCATGTATTCAAAGACCAATGCTCGGCAATAAATAATGCTTGTCTTACGGATTTTTGGAGAAAATCTAACTTTTTCTGACTGGTTGATGCGAATGAAGAACTATAAGCTGAGTGTTTCTTTGTACTAATATGTTGTTTGATGTCTACATATCTTGCTCGAAAAGAGATTTGCAATATTTACAATATGCCTTGGTTGAATTTCACGGTTCCTTTCGAATCCATTCTTTACACATCGGATCTTCAGCCACTCCTTCCTAAATTTCTGAGCATACGTCTGCTTTGGCATGTTAAATTTTTTTATGGGTTGTGATATCACTCAAATTCTTACGAAGAAATACGTTTTGATAACTATTAGGACTTATTTTTACATTATATAAGATACAGTACGTATTCTAACACTTCTTAAACAACAACTGACAATTACTGCACATCGAGATGATCGAGTACCGACTACCGACACGACACATGAGTAAAACGCGACAGCAGACGAAAATGAAGATTTAACTTACGTACACAGACGAAACAAACACGTCAGAGTCTGTTTCAATCCATGATTAATAAAATTTGAATAGAAAAATATAAAAAAAACGTTTAACATGAATTGAATACGGGGATGAAGAAAAAAACTAGATTAAGACTAACTGAGAAAGACAAAAACTAAGTTTTAAAACCATAAACCAAAATCGAAAAAAATAAACCAAATGAAGCTATAATAAACTAGATATGGTCTTAAAAAGACCAAGTTGGCAACACTGGATGTGACTCGTATATTGAGCGACTCGTAGATCGAACGGTTACAGTGCCGCCCAGCAGTGCTGAGACTCCGCTGAGTTGTGGGTTTGAATCTCAATGTTGCCTAGATCTGGGCGCTTGTCTTTTCTGCCTTACGTTATGGCGAAGTGGCGGGCCGGCAATCCTCCCTTTAACTGACTCGGGTTAAGGTAGCCCGGGCTCGGGCCCCTACTCCTCGCTTCCTTGGGGATGTTACATGGATGTCACCTTTATATATGATAATCTTGAAAATTATCGAGATTTTCAAAAATCATTTCACGTTTAATAAATTCCTCAAGCTACAGGAATTATTTTCTTTATAACATTCTGAGTCGACTTTTCGGCTTTTATTGGAGCACTCGGAAAACACGTTATCACTAGTTAGGACCTAGCAGTATACTTATAGTAGATTTCAATATAACATAAAAAAAATGTGTTTGTATACAAGGATGATGATGATGATGATGATGAAGTGCTCTGCCCATTGGCAGGTCCATATCATGACTTCCTCCAGGCTACCCTGTCCTGTGCCAGAACCTTTGTTTGTTGATAGGTTCTGCCTTCCTTGATGTCATCCAACATTTTCATTCTTCGTCTGCCACGCATTTTCCTTCCCTCCGTTCTCCCTTCAACTGGACATTTGAGCAGTGGTCTAATGTCCTTTGGCCGTATGAATCCAAGTTTAATTTATTGGAAAGTAATAGTCAGGTGTCCGTTCGTCATCGTTTTGCGGAAGAGTACCATCCTGACTGTATAGTAAAGAATGTGGAGGAAAGAGGGGGATCACTCATGGTTTGGACTTACTTCTCTGGTGCAGGGCCGAGTTCTCACATTCCATGTACCAGCCCTGATCCAACCTTTATAAGGGTCTCGCAAGTTGATGACATGAGAGGCCCCACTTCCTCTCCTGCCGAACGCAGCACCGCGTTGACTGCTGTTCCCGTTTACGTCGTTTGCTTCATTTATAGGCGTTTGTAGAACCACCATGATTTGACTTGGGAATATACTGAGATAGTTTCCCGTTGCCAGTGGTGGGCACCGTTAACCAAAAGTTAACTTCGTTAACCGCTAATCCGTTAACCAAAAAGTTAACTTCGTTAACCGTTAATCCGTTAATTCGTTAAACATGTAACGGAAGTTACCGATAAACCGTTAACGTTAACTTTTATTATAAAAAAAATGAAAAACACAATATATATATAATTTAATTTTCCCTTTTCTTCTCGTTCTCCATTTTGTCCATGAGATGCATGTTGCCCTTCATGAAAATTAGCATATCAAAGTTTTCATCAGAGAGGGATGATCTCTTAGTTCTCAGGATGTCCTTGCCCATAGAGAACAAACGCTCCACTGCAGCACTGGAGGGGATGGCAGAGATACTAAAGAGTAAACAGCCTCTGGCGCCACACGCTCACATTTACTTCTCAAACGCCATCTATTATCTCATAAAGAAACTAATTCACATTGGGACTTGAAAGTACCGGCAGGATCAACCGGGTAGAAAAATAATTATGGAGATTTTAAAGATGTGGTACCTAGAAGTACCGCCAGGACATAAAGGGTTAAGGTGAAAACGCTCCCATTGTAAGACATCAATTGACTTAATTTATGTCATCAAAGTGACATGAGAATTGAAATCTTACCTGATCAGTTTTATGGTTCTTGAAATGTATCAAGGAGACTACTAATAAGGTACTCACAGACATATTATAAATATACATGACTTACTTGACAACGATTATTTTTAAATATTCACTAGCACAAACATGTTGCGCAAGAGACAGACTGCAAATGAAACGAATGTAGTTATTTGTTGTAATTGTTACATATATATTATTGAAAGTGCCTTAAAATGCTCGTGATATTTCTTGAAAGAAGTTGAAACATTCAACTCAAATGGCAAATCTTTCCGCCTGATTTTACAGTCGACCATGTTTTGCTCAAACCAATGCCATAAATAACTACCATATTTGGTAAGACACAAATTGTGGCGACGGAAACAAATATATCGCCTGATTTTGCACTGCGGAAATGGAAATTCGTTCATCACTATTAACAGTGGCGGATTAATTGCGCACCTGCTCAGCACTGAAAATAATATAAACTTTTAAACGTTTATTTATGAATTTTTTGGGTTAACGAACTTGAGTTAACGGAAGTTAAATGTAACGGAAGTTAATTAGTCCGATAATGATTTTCAAAGTTAACTTAAAAGTTAAATCGTTAACGAAAAAGTTAACTTCGTTAATTAACGATTAACGGATTAACGGTTTGTGCCCAGCTTTGCCCGTTGCCTTTCTCAGGGTTTTTTTTTTCAGGGTTTACTCCCTTAGCCCCTCTCTCCTCTTATATTATTTCATAAGAAATTATTGTGGAGAGGTTATTCTAACTGCCCTCACATGATGTTATGTCGTTCCATAGGAACGTTAGGAAAAAATTTACTTAATTTGGTAAATTTTGAAAAATTTAGTTTGTCATTCGATTTAGTCGTGGTACGGAACGTAATTTCAGTAGTGCTACGAACTCATTATTGATGGAGTAACGTTTATGTCATCAGTTAAGCTACTATTATCCGTGACTACTATAAGTGTAAGCATGTTGTTTTACTTGTATTTATACAAGGATGATGAAGACAAAGAAAGCACAACTAAAGACTAAGAGCAAACAAGGCTATTTCACCTTACACGCGAGTTCATGTTAATACAGAGATACCAGAAAAGTACAGGTAAAACAACATGCTTACACTTATAGTATTCACAGATGGAGTGACGACATAAACGTTACTCCATCAATAATGAGTTCGTAGTATTACTGAAATTACGTTCCGTACCACGACTAAATCGAATGACAAACCAAATTTTTCAAAATTTACCAAATTAAGTAAATCTGAACAATGAGGAAGCAGTGAATACGAAGACTTCCTATACAAGATAATCTATGATTTTAATAGCTTATATTTATATTTCATAAATTTATAATATTACTAAAACATCGTCAATTGAAGTCTAGCAGAGGAATTTTTGTAGTAAACTGAATGGTCAGTTTGAGTTTCGGTTCGCAATTCAGACTTCAGCGATGAGTGTGCTTTTTCGAGTTTCATTATTAACTGAAAGAAAAGCACGAAATTTTTACTGTTCTTTCCCTACACGTACTGAATTAGTTCCCTAATGCAAAACATGCTCTATGTGATGTCCTTTCAGCTCACGATACTCGCACTATACTTTCGATGGAAGAGTCTTGGCCAACAGATTTCCTGCGGTTCATGATAAAGGAATAGCATGGCCAGTGGTCATCATGCAGTACAACTCCTAATCTAATATAACCAGTCAGGTCAAAGAAATTAGTACTGCAGGTGTAGTTGTGGGTATGGCTTTAATGGTAACAAATGATACTGTCAAGTGCGAATGCGATGCGTTATATATATATATATATATATATATAATATATATATATATATATATATATATATATATATATGTGTGTGTGTGTGTGTGTGTGTGTGTGTGTGTGTGTGTGGTGTGTGTGTGTGGTGTGTTACAGAGAATCTGTGTAACTAGGGATTTCATGAAATCTCAAAAATGTTGAGGGATTTTATGAAAGGTTAAGTGATATTTTCGTTAGTTTTAACGAAAATATCACGATTTAACGTTACAGAAATCCCTAGTTACACAGATTCCCTGAAACATACGAGTATATATATATTTAGGCCGGGTCGAAAAGGGGTCAAGGTCAAGATTTTGCTTAGGTACATATTGTGAGGTTGATCATTTTGTAATAGTATCCACACCAAAAATCAAGGCCGTGGGACCTTCGCTAACCCCCCTACCGATACTCACTTTTTTCCATGTGAATTTGTATGGGAAATAGGCCAAAAATTGAAAATCGTAAAAATCGACCCTAAATATTAATTTTTTTGCTTTCGGATGGCCAAAATCGGATTCCCCGGCACGAATTACATCAAAATAGACCATTCACCAACTTTTTTTGAGATCGGGGGGTAGGGGGTAGGGTCTTAAATCCGGCGCTGACTCATAGCACCGGATATAAGACCTAATATTACATTATTTTTGTTTTTTCTTTCCAGATTCCTATTTAGGTACCTAGAATGTTAAAAGTTTGTATTAAAATACGTTATTTAAATTTAAAATATCAGTAATAAATAAAATATAATTAAAATCTTATTAAATTAAATTATGGCTACTAGAAAAAGAAGCCACAATGCAGCCTTCGGATATCCAGCAAAATTTTCATCTGCCATGACGCCATCAAAAGCTGATGCTGTGAGGCACTTCCATTTTATTGTTAGAGAGGAACAATCTAAAGCACAGGGTAAAATAAGTAAAAATGATTGCTATAACGTAGTTGTTCAAGATATAAAAGAAATTTGGCAAAAATTTTCTTTCCCAACAATTGATACAAAGGGAATTTATGTTAGAGTTACTAGACTTATAGAAGATGCTGATAAGTTAACTAAATGCCCTATGATAAAAAGAAATTAAAAATATTATGAAAGAATTAAAGAAATATGACGAGATGTTTGACATATCTCCATGCCACTGTTATGATAAAGGCATAAGGGATAGAAAACTTTGTAGGTGTGAACATAAAATATCTATTATAGAATGGGAAGCCTTAATTGGTCAAAAAGAAAGAAAAAACCAGTTAGGAAAAATTTATAAAAAAACTACAAGTAATTTGAGAAAGTTGGGCAAAATCCAAAAACAGGAAAGGGAAAAGAAATCAAAAGAAAAATTAAGAGAAGCAAGGGAATTTGTATCATCAGAAGTGATAGAAGATGATAATGAAAATGAAGATGTCGATTTTCAAGACAGAAAAGAATTGGTTATCTAGCCAGGAAAGAATTGGTTATATTAATCGGCATAAATTTATTATAAATACTTTAGAATCTAAAAAAGAACTGCCTACTTTTGAGTGGAAAGGTCAATGGAAGGAATAAAAAAAAACATTAGTTTTAGGTAAAAAATTTTATTGAATTTCTGTCTCTTAATTTCTAAATTTCTACCAATAATAGCTAAAAATTTATGTATTAAATTTTTTTTCATGCATTTTTGTATTTTTTAAATTTTTTTTCATTAAAAAATAAATATAACTGTTTTATAAGCGAACTTTTGTAATAATAACAAAATTTCGAAGTAAATCGCAAATTATCTCGAATTTTACGAATTTTCTGAAAAAACTGAAACCGGGAGGGGGGGTAGGGGTCCTCAGAATTAAAAAATATTTTATGAGGGTGTTACTATGATTGATTGAACCACCTCGCACTATGTACGTAAGAAATAAAAAAATTCGACTCGGCCTAATAATATATATATATATTATATATATATATATATATATATATATATATATATATATATATATTATATATATATATATATATATATATATGAAAATTATTTCACGAACGTAACACGTGAAAAATATTTATGATGAATAAAACCACGAAGGAAAGGAAACACAAAATGGTGCTCAAGCGCTTTCGTCTAATGACATCCTCAGGATGTCTAATGAGGATGTCATTAGACGAAAGCGCTTGAGCACCATTTTGTGTTTCCTTTCCTTCGTGGTTTTATTCATCATATATATATATATATATATATATATATATATATATATATATGGGATGAATTTCACAATTAAACATGTGAAATAAATGAATGATGGAAACCCACAGGGAAAAAGAAAAGTGATTCCAAGGCCTTTCATGTATTCAGAAGTACACCTCGTCAGGGAATGAAGGGAGAAGGTGATGACGAAAATATATACATATGTACAACGGGACAGAGAAATAAAAAGATTAGAACATGATTAACAGGAGGTGATTGAAGGCAAAAAGTATTTTAAGAGGATATTGTCAATTTTATGCATTCTCGCACTGTTATTGAAATTATTTTTAAAATGGATGAATGCAAATTCTAGAATATTACTTTCAATTATATCTGTGTTTTTAACTGTACATATGGTTAAACAATACATTAGAATTATTTGCTGTTCTACATGCATATTTATGCTGTTTTACCCTGATATCTAACGTTTTTCCCATTTGACCTATATATACTGAGTTACATTGTGTACATCCGATCCATTTATTGTACGACACCGTACTTTCATTATTTCAGTTATTATTGGCTTAATCACTTATTTGTGTTCACCTCTACATATCTCATTAGCCTACCTGAATTAGTGTACTTACTTAACAATTAGACTGTATAACCATTTCTTATTGCTAATAAATAATCAGTCATCTTTAGCATAGTATAAATGCCGTTACCTATCTAATTGTTAATCACTATAAATACCGTTATAGAATTGTTAATCACTGTGAATAAATAATTCATTTATTTTCCTAATCAAACACAAACCAACAAAGTAATTTCTCTCTCGATGTGGGCCTACCTTAGGCCTCAGTTGCATAAAATTAAGGAAAAAAACAAAAGGGGCACTATTTATGGCCTTTCTAAATCTTGCAACAACACAACCTGCACCATTGCACGATGCAACAATCTTGTATCTAAACAACCAAACTGAATTGCAAGAGAGCTCTCTATGAGACCACGCCCTGTAATTGCCGCATTCAACAAACGAGTAGAAAGGACGCGCCAGTGGCCAAACAAAAATGATGCCACAGAGTGCCCAAACAATGATGCCACAAGAGCCAAAAATGCTAGCTCTAAATTAAGTGAATTTTTCACTAATCTTACAATTATGAGATGGATATATCGGGTGGCCCAAAAAAAAACGTCTTGAGATTTGAATATCAATAACAAAAAATATGCAGTTCACACCTCCAAAATTTACATAACTTTTACCTCAATCTATTGATAAGCCATCATAAAAATTTCAGACCTCTACATAAAATACTTTTTCCACAGCTGAGTGAATAACATCAATTTGCAATGTGAAGCAATCTCCCATAAATTTTTAAACTTAATGAATTCTTTCTCTCGTAGTCATGCATATTACCAAACCCACTCGAGTCTGCAATTATAGTCATCGAATAACAGAATCTACAATTGATAATATATTTGTAAATAGCAATGCTCTCGTAAATTCTGGAATTATAACCACAAACATCAGTGACCATTTTCCTACTTACGCTAAATTCAATAACATTGTTCGGGTTGCGGACAAAACAGCTATTGATTACAGAATATTTTCAGAGGTTAACAAAAGAAAATTTATTGGGGCTGTAGAAAATACTCGATTTGACTGTGACGAACCTATGAATGACCCAGATCATATGTTTCAGTCCTTCTATGACACCTTATTCCATATTTTTCATATTTGCTTTCCTTTAAGGAGGAAAACAGTTTCGTCCAAAAGTGTCGCAAATCCATGGATCACTCCAGGAATTATCACTTCAATAAAGAACAGAGATAAATTATTTAAATTGCAATTACAAATAAAAATTCCTAAAGTACAATATACTCAATACAGAAACAAATTAATTAAAATAATCAAAATTGCAAAATGTAACTATATTATAACAATCAATTTTCCAAACATAAAGGAGACATGAAAAATACTTAGACACCCATAAACGGTCTTCTCGAAAACCAAATTAAGAAAAATTCAGTAGAGAAATTAAATGTTGATAATAAAAAAATTGCTGATAATATTTCTATTGCAGACTTTTTAAATATACATTTTACTCCAATAGCGGATAAACTTCGTTCACAATTACTAAATAATGATCGCTCACCTCCAGAATATATGCCACAGCCAGAGCTGGGCAGTATTTAAATACATTTGTATTTAAATACATATTTAAATACATTTGTGTATTTAGAACTGTATTTATAAATACATTTTTTTCATGTATTTAAATATAGTATTTAAATACTTTAATGAGTATTTAAATACAATGTATTTAAATACTCAAAATAAAAATGTAAATACTTTTACTGGTTTAATACACGTTCTGTACTAGCACAGTACGACGCGTCGACAGTGTAGTACAGCATGGTTCATGTTTCAACGTGTCAGTTCAATCAGTTGTGTGCCACTCTTAGTCGAAAGCGGTTGATTTTTTATCGTGTGCGTGTCATGGCTTCAACAAGCAAATCCGGTGAATCAAACTGATATATCTGCAGATAACAATTTAAAATGTTTTTACAAATGTATTTAAATACAATTGATGTAGTTTGTATTTAGTATCTAAATACATTCGTAAAATGTATTTAGTATTTAGTATTTAAATACATTTCTCCCATGTATTTAGTATTTAGTATTTAAATACATTCAATGTATTTATTGCCCAGCTCTGGCCCCAGCCCACTAAATTCATTTTCTTTTGTTCCTGTTACCCCTTCTGAAGTCAGGAATATTATTGGTAAATTAAAAAATACAAAAAATAACATACGTAACATTCCTGTACCTATATTGAAACTTTTAAAGGGGGTGATCTTACACTAGCAACAAATTACGGGCCGGTGTGTTCATTATCTGTGTTCAGCAAAGTTTTTTAAAAAATTGTAAAAAGTAGAATGCAGCGATATTTAGAATCCTACAATTTATTATCTGCAAATCAATTATGGCTTCCGTAATAATAAAACAACGGAAATGGCTATTTTAAATCTTATGGAAAATGCAAATATAGCTAAAGAGAACAAAGAAATAATGATACAAATATATATGGATTTGAGTAAGGCGTTTGATGTAATGGGCCATAATATTCTACTTAATAAATTATATTGTTACGGCTTTAGAGGAGCAATCAGTGATTGGTTTAAAAGTTATTTGTCCAATAGATATCATTTTGTATCAGTAAATAAGGTTTGCTCAGCTAAAGCACCAGTCAAACATGGTGTGCCACAGGGCTCAGTTCTGGGTCCACTGTTATTTTTATTATATATAAATTACCTTCCACGTTCATCTGATATACTGAACTTCATAATGTTTGCAGATAATACAGCTCTCTTTTTCTTGCAAAGATGTTAATTCAGCTAAGAATATATTTAATTCAGAATTCATCAGCGTAATGAAATGGTTGACCACCAATAAACTCTTCCTAAATACCAGTAAAACAAATTCCATGATTTTTACTAATAAAAGAAATGTATATCGTGATGTTAATGAAATCGCTATAGAGAAGTGTACTGTAAAAAAATTTCTTGGTGTAATGCTAGGTAAGAATTTGCAATGGAGTGATCATGTAAATTATATCGCGAAAAAGATTTCAGGGAGGTTGCTATAATGTTTAAACTTAGAAATGTAGTCCCTAAACAAGTTTTATTGGTGCTCTTCCAATATGTGCGAAACTGTGATCTACCATATTCCAATACGTGCTCTACCGTGAAACTAGCCTTATAAGGCTAACTAACGAAAATATCATGACTTAACCTAACCAATCGTTAGGTCAACTATACGCCCTTGACGATTGGTTAGGTTAAGTCGTGATATTTTCGTTAGTTAGCCTTATAAGGCTAACTAACGTACCTGCTGCTAATCCGAATAATCTAGGTAGATCACGTATTGGAATGTAAATTTTAAGGTAGAACACATATTGGAAGAGCACCGTTTATTGACTCTTTATCATACTCAGTGGCGGCTCGTGACTTAAAACAGTTGTGTGCTACAACAAAAATTTATATATATATATATATATATATATATATATATATATATATATATTATATATATATATATATATATAAACAACTGATAAATTATAAAATATAACTAATTCATCGTGAATTATAGTAAATGTTCTGCGCAACTAACGGTAGATAGATAGATATAGTACTTATTTACAAAAAATGAAATTCAGGCGACGTCATGGTAGGCCGACTTAACTGTGTTGCAATATTCACACTACCGAGAACACTGAGATCCAACACAGTGTTTAATATGTTTCTTCTTTTTCATTATGCTTTCTAATCAGTGCTTTAAGATGGCCAAGATCTTTCACTCCCGTGTTACTGAATGAATCACTGTTACCAAAAAGAAGGCATGGAAAGCAGAAAAGAGCATCCCGAACATCACAACCACAAATCCAACTATAATCATCATAAATCTTTCTGTGAAATTGTCTTAAATATTCTCGATTGTTGCTTCCTTGCCTTTCTGACTTAAATTTAAATCGGGAGTTGGCCTACCTAACTGTTTTATTTGAGCTTTTTCATTTAATGTTCTAGATGAAAAAGGTACTTTTAATAAATTGTCCACTGAATTCATATTTGGGTAATTATGTGTTTTATCACACTCAGTCATTTTACACACCAAAATACATTTTTCTAGTAGTATTTGATGTGATTTGTTCAAATATGACCTCCATTTCCGTCGGAAATGAGATTCAACAAAGTTATAGTACTTTGAAGTTTGGCTCGTTTTCAAGGGAAATGGAAGTCAAAATCTAAGCAAAACACATCAAATATTACTAGAAAAATGTATTTTGGTATTAATTAACCTAACCTAACCTTACCTAACCTAACCCTGGCTAAAGGAGCCTAACCCTGGCTAACGATCCTAACCCTGGCTAAACGAGCTCTCGTCTGTATCCACCACCTAATCCATAATAAGGTAATACTCTAGGCTCGTTTAGCCAGGGTTAGGCTCGTTAGCCAGGGTTAGGTTAGGTAAGGTTAGGTTAGGTTAGGTTAGGTTAATTAATACCAAAATACATTTTTCTAGTAATATTTGATGTGTTTTGCTTAGATTTTGACTTCCATTTCCCTTGAAAATGAGCCAAACTTCAAAGTACTATAACTTTGTTGGATCTCATTTCCGACGGAAATGGAGGTCATATTTGAACAAATCACATCAAATACTACTAGAAAAATGTATTTTGGTGTGTAAAATGACTGAGTGTGATAAAACACATAATAACCCATATTTGTATAAAAATTAATAATTTATATACAACACTTGAGTAAACAAAAACACATACACACGCATAAAAAGTTTAAAAATCAAACGCAATCGATCGAGCGTCCATCATATCGACAAGTGCTGCAGCGACTGGTAGCACATTCACGTCTTATCTGAAACTGGACCGAAAGACACGTCTGCGCATGCGCTTTGTCTGATTTCACTCGATTTGGGTGCTATACTGATGACAGCACATAAGTACGAAAATAGAAATGCAGGGAATGCGGAGTTAATTCGTTTTTTCGTAAATCGGAAAACAATTTAGATCAAATTGGAAATTACAGAAGATATTATAAGTAATTTTATTGATTTATTATTTAGCTATTTACGTATTTTAAAAACTGATGTGCTGTAGCAAGTAAGCACATAATGAGAGGGCCGCCACATACTACACCCTTGTTTGGGGAAACTTCGCTAACAACGCATTAAATGGTGTCTTTGTCATCCAAAAAAGAGCAATAAGGTTATTATCTGATGCTGATTTCCTTGATCACTCTAGTGCATTATTTAAAGAGCTAAACCTGCTAAAGCTCAACGATGTAACCAAACTGGCACATTTATTTTATTTACGAGTGTAAGAACAAAACCATTAATTTGCAATGGGTAAATAGATATTTTGTGATCATCAAGAAATCCACTCGTATCAGACCAGAAATAGATCAAAGCTTGTTATACCTCAATTTAGATTGTCTTCATCTCAAAAACTACCCATTTTCCTTGAATTGAAACTATGGAATGATTTAACCCTTTGACGACCAGTATACGTTTCTTTGAACTTAAAAGTTTAAGTTTTATTGTTATTTACAATTAGATATTAGTAACTATAGTCACTTAAATGACCCATTGTTGGGTTAATTTTCCGACAACTAAACGATACCTGTATAAACATGTAGATGTATTTGTAAAACGTTGCATCATTGTACAATTTATATTATTATTTCCGTTGAGACAAATATGTCCCGTGGTCCTCAAAGGGTTAAATGCTGATATAAAAAATATTGTGAATGTAAATTAAAGATTTGTGCCAGACTCTATCAAAAGCTTTTGATATGTCTAGCGCAATAGCAAACGTTTCACTGAAATCCCGAAAGGAGGATGACCAAGAGTTAGAGAGATATGCAAGAAGATCGCAGTAGAGCGTCCCTTGCGGAACCCACACTGACGATTTGAAAGAGGATTGTGAGAAGAGAGTTGTTTAAGAATCTTCCTATTAAGGACAGATTTAAAAACTTTTGAAAGGCAAGAAATCAATGCAGTTGGACGAGTTTCGAGCGTTGAGAGCGGTCACCCTTCCTTGGGACAGGTTGAATGAAAGCGAACTTCCAACAGGAAAGAAAAGTACCAGATGAAAAACAAAGACGAAAGAGTTTGCCTTGGCAGGGTGTCAGCACAGAAGCACAGTTCTGTTCTCAGCAGGGGAATCATTACTGTCTTGTCCCTCCTTTTGAACGTTCTTAGTACCTGTCCCGCGACTCATTTTGCTTTGCTTATTGCTATCTGATTTTGTGTTTCGAATTTGGCATCCTCGGTCATTATTACCCCAAAGTCGACCGCTTTCATGCTTCTCTGAATTTCCTGTCTATCTGGAGCATAATATGCAGTCTGTTTAATTGCCTCATTTCTACCATATCTCAAGAGCTGAAATTTCTCGGTGTTAAATGTCATTTTGTTGTCTTCTGACCATTTGTATATTTTGTTCGTGTTCCTCTGCAAGGCCTCCACTTCATTTGCATCGCTGATTTTTCTGCTGATCTTTGTATCGTCCGCAAATGATGTTACTCTACTGTTACTGTTAACTCCACTGTCTATGTCTGTTAGCATGATAATGAACAGGAGTGGGCCAGCAATGTACCTTGTGGTACTGAGCTGCGTACTTCTGATTCTGATGATGATACTCCTTGAATTTTGACCACCTGTAGTCGTTCTCTGAGGAAGTTGTAGATCCATTTTCCCACTTTGCCTGTTATTCCCATATGTTTCATTTTGTGTGTTTCATTTTGTTTTTATATGTTTCATTTTATGTACCATGATCGCACTTGAAAGCTCTAGCAAAATCCGTGTATATGACATCATAGTTTTCATTGCCTTCAAGTGCATCTAGGATATTATTATAATGCTCTATGTATAAGTCGTGATGGGCATGATCTTCCCGATCGGAATCTGTGCTGATTTTCGTTGAATTTTTCGTGTCTCCAAGAAGTCAGATTTTCTCTCTGACTATTCTTTCAAATATTTTGGTGAGGTGGGGCGTCAATGACACTGGTCTATAGTTCTTTGCTTGAGATCTCTCCCCGCCTTTATATATAGGGACAATGTTTACTCTTTTCAAGATGCTCGGTATTTCCCCAGTGTCTAGGGATCGTCTCCATATCCAGTATAAGGGTGTAGCAATTTCAATTTTACAGTTTTTAATTAATAGTGCGTTCCATTTGTCCGGACCTGCAGCTGAATGTGATTTCATTTGTCCTATAGCTCTCGCTACATCATCTGGGGTAAAATCAAAGTCTGTTATACATTCTCCTTGCAATTTCTCTTCAAAGAATGCACCTATGTCAGGTATCGCTTCGTCACTTTTTGGGGTACTGAAGACCGATTCATACTGGGCTCTCAATGTTTCAGATATTTCTTTTAGATCGTCTGTTAGTTCATTACTTCCTTTCCTTCAGGGCCCGATAGTAGCGCGCGTTTTTGTTTTCCTTTTCGCATAGCTGTAGAAGTATTTTGGATTTTCCTTTATTGCTTCTACCGCCTTTTCCTCTTCCCTCTCTGTATGGCCCTTTATCAGAGTTTGTATTTCCATATCGATACTCTCCAGTTTTTTTGTATTACTTTCCTGGCATTGTTGTCTCCGCAATTTGCTAACTTCGTCGATACTCTCTTTCTTTTGCGGAATATTCTTCTCTTTTGCCTCTCTAGCGCGCTCCTCTTTCCTTTTGGCTGTGCTTTCGGAGCATATTTTTCCAAAATTCTCAACATCTTTTCTTTCAGGGTTGTTAGCATTTCCTCAGTTGTTTTATTCTCTAAAATTGTTCTCCACTCTATTTGGGCCATGTGCAGAGCTGGGCAGTAACGCGTTACAAGTAACGGCCGTTACGTAACGCGGTACTTTTTTAGTAACGGTAGCGGTAACGGCGTTACATTTCAAATCAAGTAACTCTTTCAGTAACGACGTTACTTTTTTTAGGGAAATATATTCGTTAGTCGTTACTCGTTACTTTTTTATCGTGGCTCGCAATTAGTTTCTTTCGATCCTCACTCATTATTCATTAACCGTTAAAAATTTGTCCCTTCACTATGAGCGAGGTGTGCATGCTGGCCGTTGGCATGCTGGCAGCCTACCCCCCATCCACCCTCTCCCCCTACACTGACAGCACTGTCAAAGTAAAAAGGCGAAGAACCCTGGAGCAGGGAGGGACATGAGTTCAACGGAGGTTTCGTCATTCCTCTCATCTGGGCCTTCACGGCACGTTAGCTCTGCATCCTTCCCATCCACTAACTTTAAAAATATGTTTATTAAACTTAACATTCCTATACCATCTAGTGCCGCTGTTGAGCGGGTTTTTTTCAGTAGGGAAGGATATACTACGTCCAAAACGAGGCTCGCTCTTAGATGCAAACTTTTGAGAAGCTCGTTTTCTTAAAGCCTAAAGGCAATAAAGATCTTTTGAATAATAGTTCTTAAGTTTGTATATTTAGCTAATAAATTTCAATTATCATTGCCATGCACAATAACTCATTTGATTCATTTCTTTAGTATTTCGTATTATTGTTTTGCAAAACTAAACTTTCCTAGTATATTCTAGCATTAGTAAATTAATATCAATAGTATGCTACATCCTCTGTTATGTTGCAATTCCTAGTAATAAATCTTGCAGTAATTTTGTTTCACTTTTTTTTAAAATATTATGCCTTATAAGTCATAACAACGCAATGAAAGCATACACAGACTTCATAGCCTATGCATTAACCAGTGGATACAAACCAACACATACTCGCACAAGCGAATGTTTATATAATATAATATTTTATGTATATATAAATTATAATATACCTATGCATATATATATAATATATTTACATTTCATTAAAAGTAACGGTAACGAGTAACGGTGCCGTTACTCGTTACTTTTTAAAAATGGTAACTGTAACGATAATGGCGTTACATTTAGACTGTAGTAACGGTAACGGTAACGGCATTACATTTATAAAGTAACGAGCACAGCACTGGCCATGTGTGATCTGATTTCTTCCCAATTTAATGTCTTGAAGTTTAGGTTAAAAGCCCCAAATTTGCTTCTTCCTTCCGTATGTGTATTGTCTTTTAAAGTTATCGCCATATTTGTTGATAACTTGATTATATTGTGGTCTGAGATAATAGTTGGGGTTATTTTTATATCGGCAATCAAGTTCGTGTTATTTGTGAATACCAGATCTGGGCAGTTATTTTTTCCTGTATTTTCTGTTATCTCCTGTGTCAGCATAAACTCGTTTGTGAGAACCATCAACATTTTTGCTTGCTCCTGATCCTTTCTTGTGCCCCCTTTATCTTGCTGTATAAATATATTTCTACCCACCTTTTTGTATTTTATAAATGGGAAATTAAAATCGCCGCAGAGTATTATACTGTATTAGGGGATGGAGAGTTTAGTAACTTTATTAGGGTTCTGATATCATCAATGGTATCCGAAAATTTTTCATTTGAAGAGTTTGGAGGTCTATAGATGACTACCAGTACCATGTTTAGTTTCTCTTTTTTCACTGCAAGGGTTTCCACGAAGCTGTTGGATATACAGTACTTATTACCGTCTCTGTCATACGCCTCTCATGTATATAAATAGCACAGCCACCTTTACGTCTCGCTGTTCTATCCGCTCTTAAGTTGAATTCATCGATATGCAATTCTTTCTTATCGATACAGTGTTCGCAGTTATCGCAGTTTCCTTGGCAATCTTTAAGATGTGTTTCTGTGAGGCATGCGATGTCCGCCCTTGTTTCGTCCATAAAACCTTTCAGGTACGAAACTTTGTTTAGAGAATTGTTCGGTTTTATTCCTTGAATATTTGCCAGGACAATGTTTATGTTCTTTGTTTTGCATTGCCCCTTGTGCATTTTAAGTTCGTTGTCCTTTGGTATCGCAGTGTTATGTAGCCTTGTGGTCCTCCGAGATGGATCCATTCCCGCTTACCTATTCTGGTAGCTTCTTGCCATGTAGCGTTCCGGCTCGAGGGTTTCCAGCTGTGTCAGCTGCATGTGCTGTATGAGAATTAGCAGCCATATTGTGTCAGAGATGTTGAAAAAATTTTGGGTGCTATTTATGTTTTGTTTGCTATTTAGGTACATATTTTTTTCTCACATTCTTTCTGTTGTCATTTGAAACTTGTCCTTTGTCCTTTGAACTTGTTGGGAGATGATGGTCGTAGCATTTTCTCCCGTACTGGCAGGTTTCATATGTTGCGTAGAACTTGCAAATGACCGGATGGTAGAATTTGCATTTTCCACCAAATTTGCAATGACCATTATTATAAAAGTAGTTGCATACAGGAGGGTGTTCGTAAATACATTCCCTCTCTTATATCTGCAAATTCCTTTCACATAGTGTCTACATATAGTTTCTTCCCCATTTTTACTTGGAGCCTTTGTTTTTTGGTGGTTTCAGTATGATTTCTTTATTGCTACTTGTTTTTTCCTATTGCTGCTAATGCCCTTATTTTTAAATCTTTGGATTTGGTTTTGTGCCTCTGTTTCCTCTGTCGGTGCTTCTTTTATTTTTATTATTTCTGTTTTTTCTGTTTTTTTCCTGTTCGTTTTTCGCAGTTTCCTCTCGTATTACCTTCGTTCTTTCTATTTTCTCTCTCTGTTCGCTATTCATAAACTCCTCTTTTGCCTTTTCCTCAGTCTCGTTCTGCTTTAAAACCCGTAAACGAGTTTATTTCGATTATGCAGCTTTTGCGGAAGAACTTGATTCCGTTCAATTGTTTAGCGCCTGTTATAAGATATTTCTTCGTCGCTCCATCTCAGGCAATGAAATTCGACTAAGGTCTGGCAAAGATCGCAGCGAAATGCCTTTGATTCATATGTTTCTTTTTTACAGTATCCACAGGATTGTATGAATTAATTTGCCATTACCATGTTTCTAATGGTATGTAAATGATTGTGCACGAAGTATTAACTTAAAATGGTAATTTATTATGTGAGGTATTTGATTTGACTTTAGAAATGAGGGAGGGAAAGTTTTACCTTTATTCCGTTGGGTGGGGGATGGGGGATGTGGCACGCTGTAGAATCTCCCTGATTGGTGCCCTGGTGTGTACCGCGGGGAATAACCTAGGGATATTGCCTTTCGATGGGCAGTTAGATTTCCCCAGAGAGAAAACACTCGGAAAAAACGTTGTATAGATTAAGTTGCTTTAATTTTATTTGTTTATTTCAACATACGCCGCTATTTCACCACTTAAATAAGCAAACGACTTTGTTCACTAAATATTCACTCAAAAATTGGCACTACTTAAAAAGGATTTACTGCAGGATTTTTATTGTAATATCACTTTTATTCGGACTTCAAACGAAACACGTGTAACCGTCACAATGGGCACACTGCCGGTGACGGCAGGCGGCGCGCAACAAACCTAGCTGTTCATCCTTCTACACAATAAAAATTGGTTGGTAGATAAATGGGTACCCTGGGTAGCCTGGTGGTTAAGACGCTGGGCTGCTGGTGGGGCGTGGTTCGGATTTCACGTTAAACTGTAGATCTAAGTTGGAGTGACAAGTTTGACCTTGGTCAGAATGAACAATTCGGGCGGAAGCTAAACCAAGGTTAACCAAGATTATATGAATGCATTTTGTCTTGGATTAGCAGCACTCAGTTGAAGAGTATTTGATTATAATATACCGCCTGAAGAATGTACTTCACTCTCATTGAAACAACTGCCATTTACTTCTACTGCGTAGCGTTTGCTTTAAGTAGTCTGTGTTGTCTTTTACGCAACATTCGGGAATCTGCATTGAGGCAACGAAGTAGTTTTCTCCATTTGCCGTTAAATTAAAGATAAGAAAATTTCAGTGATTGATCATTTGTGTAAAAATACGATACAGTTTAGTACTAAGACTGCTGAGTACGTCAACCGTGTCCGTCCTTTTCACGATGTCATTATTAATTGGAATATGCTCGTGTCATATGGATGTTCCTTTTCATGCTAAATTGATTAGCATAATGTGCCCAAATTAATTGAGTCAGAAGCTTCATTACGAGGGCGACCCAAAGTTAATAAAGTTAATAAAGTTAATAATAAAGTTAAAAATTTGCTATTAGGTTAATAAAGTTAATATTTTAGTTATGGGTTAATAAAGTTAATAAAATTATTAATAAGGTTAAAAATTTGCTATTGTAAGTTAAAACTTTCGTGATGGATTAACAAAATAAAATTAATGAAAACGTGGAGTGAAACTGCGTAAGCAAATAAATGATTTCAGGTTCTCTAACATGATGTTATAATATGCATTCTGGATTCTTATTTAAATAGAGTCTATATATTGATTAATAATGATTATACAAGCTGATTATGCATTATTTCTACATTACTCTTTTGTTATTTATCAACGTAGTGTTTTTCGGAGCTTTTCTACATTTGGTAGTTAGTTTTGTTCAAACATGCCTAAAACTGTGAAATTAGGTTTTGCGAAAATCCAGGTAGTTATTACTAGCTATCCTGGTGAATTTGTCCAAACTCCAACACCACAATTGTCGTACAACTGGTGTCAAGTTGTCGTCAACCACAAAAACGCCATTTCGTAGAACTTCACAGAAATACAAAATCACATGCTATCACATGCTATCACATACTTTTCATGTAATGAAAAGTAATACTCAGAATACGCCCCCTCAGCAAAGAATTTTTTAGGTTAAATAGTTAATAATTGGTAAGAATGAAGTAAATAATTTGTTTTTTAGGTCAAAATTGGGTCGCCCTATATAATTACTAATTGTAAACTGAAATTTTATTTTTATGTAGAAAATTTATAACACTAAATTTGTAATTTTACTTTTCCAGCATTTACTATTTAAATAGTAAGGAATTAGTAAAAAATAATTTATGTATACAAATAAAACCGTAAATTGTAAGTGCTGAAACAACGCAAAATATTATAGAGAAAATAAATACTATCCATAAATGATTTTCTTGATCCCTGTATAAACTAACATCTATTTAACCCATTGGTGCCGAGAGGTCTTTCTCGAGAATGAAGAAAATCGTCTGGCGTTGGCCAGAACAAAATCAGTAAAAATTGACGCTCGGCACTAATGCGTTAAACGATGTTTGCTTAACAAACTTACCATTAAATTGCCTCCTTTTATCTACTGACAAATGAATTATGAAAGAGAAGTCAATATATCAATAAACACTGTAACACGCTATGAACTATTTTTAATTAAAGAAAAACATTAAATAATGTAACGGAAAAACACGCACTTCTTTCCACTTTTAGAGAATACCAGCAACTGATTTTCCTTAATCACGGTTGGATTTTGACCTTAAAATTATCTTTACAAGTGTTTAGTAAAAAAAAAAAAAAAAATCATACATTTCTAACACTTGCTTAAACAAAATTTCAATGTCAACTCACAGACGCACATAGTTTGTACACACATGTGGTAAATATTCAGGAAGTATTTGTAGCTTCGATACGAGACTGAAGCTATTTTTTGAACACTCCCAGAAAAGTGCATTTCATAGTAAACGATTAGTTACATAATATAAGAAATATTAGTTAGAAAAAGAGCCCATTTTATATTAATGTTTATCATGTTAAGTAATTTTTTTTTTAATTCCTTGAATTTAAGGCCTAGTGTTCACTTGTCAATCAGAATATCCACAAATGAGGCAAGAATATAAAATGTCTATTTCATTCTAAACTTTTCTTAAGGACTCCTTTGAAAATCTATATGAAAAGACCGTGTCCTTGTCACAATAATGTCACATGTCTACTGGTGATGAAAAGACCGTGTCCTTGTCACAATAATGTCACATGTCTACTGGTGACCGATAAAAATGGTTGCTAGCTTGTTCAATGAATTTTCTTCTTTTAGAATAAATAACTTGCAAATGGAAGAAGGGTCACATCACTGTAGGGAAATTTACTTATTTTCAATTGTAAGTAGGATTGCCAACTTTTAAATTAAAAACTAAAACAAAAAAAACGGAGATTTAGGCTCGATCGCCTCTTATTAGCTGCAATTTTGGTTCCTGAATGACCTTGCTCAATAATATATAAAATCGAATTGACGACAAAAAATTTTATTTTTATTTTTTAAATAAATTGAGAGCGTAAACTGAAACCAAGTCTCGGTTTTACTTTGAAAATAAAACAGCGGAGACTGACAACGAAAACTGGAGAGTTGGCAACCCAAATTGGAGGTAAATATAAAGGCGTTGTAGTTTCATATAGTTGTGAAACTATATTCATCCCTTTCTTCTACTACTTCTTTCACCATCTTTCTCTACAAAAAAAAAAAAAAAAAATGGTGTCAATAATCCAGCAGGGTTGAAAGCACCTTAAACAGAAAAAAACAAACAGAAACTGCAACGACTTATTCCCGTTCACTTCAAATGCTCAGGGAAAGCATCCATCGGATTTCTCTGACTGTGTCTTCTAACAATTATAGAAGCTTTATACAGCTTTCAATTATACAGCTTTTATAGTTAGACGTCAGACAGAAGATAGGGAATGCTGGAACTCCGTTTCTCCTGGCACTGTCCTCCTTAGCTGATCTTTTTCTATACCTCATCTACTCTGTGGGCAGTCCAACATGCTCTCAAACATACACTTCTCTCCCTATTCTTCACTACATATACATCCCTCTTACAATAATTTATATTCGCTGGAAAGAAGAGAGAGGCACACCATTATTTAAGCTTGTAAAACAATGGAGGAATTAGTCCTTAATCTTACTTTGAACCCTATGAAAATAGGAAGGGAGGAACGTGTTGTGCTCCCAAATTAAAAGCTAGAAAGGGAACATCCTCAACCCTGAAGGAAAATAGTTTGTTGTGAGAAGGCCAAGACTGTTTAACCAGCTGTCCAAGGAACCAGGGCCGTAACTAGGGTTTAGAAATTAGTGAGGTCCAGATTTTTTTCGAGCGCGGCGGGACGAGCAAAATTCAGACCAAAATGACATCTACAAACACAACCCAAGCTATACACTAAACACAAAACACAAAACGCTCGACGCTCCCTCTTTTCAAAAGAAAAGCGGTAATATGCGTTTCATACACGGAGAACGGTTCAGTCTCTTTTTTTTTTTTAGGAAATAATTACCGAGGTCCGGACCTCGGTGACCTCATAGGTAGTTACGGCCATGCAAGGAACTAAGGAACACGAGTGATATAGCGGTGGATATCTTCGAAAGAAGACAAGACGCCTGGCTCAGAACAATTCCAAATGAACCGAGAGCACCTGACTATGTGAAGTGGAGAGCTCAAGAAACCAACTCTTTGCTTCACAAAGCCAACTCAAGAGGAAAGACAAGCCGTGAAATGAGGAATAATCGCAAGGAACATCTTAAAGGTTGAAAGAAAAGGTAAGAAAATAATTTGTTACTAAAATGTCACGTGGAGAGAATAATGTTAGCCCGATATTCTGCAACTTATTTTCCATTACAGTTTTTACAGTACTTTGCATGTTTTTTTCATTTTAGTCTCTGATGACAACAATCACATCACTGAAATACTTGAAAAATAAAAAAAAATAATATATATATATATATATATATATATATATAGGGTGTCCCAGAAATCCTGCCCCAAAGACTAATATGTTATACATTATAGGGCACAACTTTTGGGACAATATAGGGTGTCCCCAAAAAAACTATCCTCTTTATAGCATCATATATTTTATAATTTAAAAAAAACCAAGCAATATATTGTTATAGCAATTGCCAATGAAAGGTAAATTAGTAATCTAAGTGATCAAAATGTTATAGCGAGTTGTTTGCATATAAAATTTAATTAACTACGCCAAGTGCTCAAAATGTTCTCCGGCGGCATGAATGCACTTTTGAATGCGTCGACTAACTGATTCGCAGACATGGACTAATGTGGATGCTGTGATGGTCCCGCACTTTTCCCTAATTGCATCCTTAAGGTGTTCGAGTGTTGAGGGTCTTGTACCATAAACTGCATCCTTCAGGTAGCCCCACAAGTAAAAATCAAGTGGAGTCAAGTCCGGTGAACGTGGAGGATACTCAACGCTTCCTCTTCGTCCTATCCAACGGTTAGGCAACGTTTCATCGAGGTACCTTCTGACATCACAATGATAATGAGGGGGGGGGGCTCCATCTTGTTGAAAGTAAAAGTCGTCGTTTCCAAACAACTTCCGAACTGCAGGTATAATTTCTGTCCGCAGCATGTCGAGAACACTTTTTCGTTGCTCCAGTGTCAAACGTTTACGCAACATGGGTTCTTTTGCTGAACTGAATAAAGTTGAATGCTGTAGAGTTTGTATCGTGGAATGAGTGCGTAGGCCAAGTCCGAAGCAAGCTAGTGAGTGACTAGACTACGTTCGGTCCATAGGCTTCGCCATTACAAGGCCTTTGATAAAACAAGACCAGGCTTAGTCGACGCATTCAAAAGTGCATTCATGCCGCCGGAAAACATTTTGAGCATTTGGCGTAGTTAATTAAATTTTATATGCACACAACTCGCTATAACATTTTGATCACTTAGATTACTAATTTACCTTTCATTGGCAATTGCTATAACAATATATTGTTTGGTTTTTTTTTAATTATAAAATATATGATGCTATAAAGAGTGTATAGTTTTTTTGGGACACCCTATATATATATATATATATATATATATATATATATTGGTAAGCTTGTACAATAAGATTATAAGATTGTACAATTGGAGGGGATTGTAGACACCAATCGACCAGGGAAGTACTCCGTGGGGGACGTTAGACAGAAAATAGGAAATGCTGAACCCCCATTTCTCCTGTCACTGTCCTCTTTAGCTGATCTTTTTCTGTCTCATCTACCCTGTGAGCAGTCCCGCATACTCTCAAACACACACTTCTTTCCCTATTCATCACTACATATACATGCATCTTACACACTACATAATCTTTTCAAAATTTGAAAAAAAAAATGGCATCAACTTCAAGAGCTTCGGAGTCCCCTGGGGAGGGGACAATAAATGTCCCTACTTCTGGCTCCCCCGCTGCCGATACCGGGAACGCAGACCCGGGTAGCGGGGCTGGATCTGCTGCTGCCCATTCGAGATGCTCTGGGTCTCTGCCTAATTCACTTTTCATTAATTTCTGCAACATTCGTGGCCTTTACTCAAATTTTCAATCTGTTGAACACCACCTCTCCTCCTCTAAACCTCGTCTTCTTTTCCTCACTGAAACTCAAGTGTCTGGGACGAGTGACAGCAACCCCTTTTCTGTACCCTCTTACTTTCTCATACTCAATTTCACTCTAAAGGTGGATGTTACGTATATGTACGCAATGACCTAATTTGCTCTCATATTCCTGAACTCGAATCCTCCGAATTCTATACCCTCTGACTACGGCTTACATGCCAGTCTCAAACTAAATACAGTACATCTGCACTGTTTACCTTTCTCCTAATTCTACTGACTATCCAAAATTGTTTGACTACCTCACTTCCAAAGTGCCCTTCTTCGGTTTCTATCCTTCTATCTGTGCCTTCATTTATAATTTCCTTTCTGGCCGATCTATAGCTTTTGTCCGGTCCCCACTCTTTTCCTTTTATTTATCAATGAATTATTAAGTCGCACTTCCTGTCCTACCCACTCCTATGCCGATGATTCCACTCCTCACTTCTCCATCCACTTCCCAAAGCGTCCCTCCAAAAGTCACTCCATGATTCGCGTGGGACGGCTATGGTACACTTGACCTCTGATCTTTCTGCCATCTATGATTGAGGCAGAGAAAACCTTTCCATGCTTTCAGTGCTTTCAAGGCTTTCAACGCCTCAAAAACTTACCTTCATCAATACAAAACTCAATCCTTCCTCTTCTCTTAACATTCTTGGGGCTTTCTTTTCTCGTGATCTTTCCTCCAAAACAGCTTCTAAGAGGTTAGGCATGTTGTACCGACTCAGCAGTTTTTCACCCACGCTCAGTTGCTGTCTCTGTACAGGGGTCTTGTCTGTCCCTGTATGGAATACGCATCTTATGTGTGTGTGGTGGCTCAACCCACACAGTCGTACTTGAGTGGGTGCAATCAAAGGCTTTTCGTCTCATCATTTCCCGCCTCTTACTCACTGTCTTCAATCCTTCTCTCTTCGCCGCAGTGTTGCCTCACTCTCTCTTTACTATCGCTATTATAACGAACATTGCTCTTCTGAACTCTCTATTTGCATGCCTCCTCCTTTAAGGAGAGCACGCAGCACCAGACTTTCTACACTTTCTCATTCCTTTTCCGTGCAACTCCCTAACGCAAGAGTTAATTCATATTTTCAATCTTTCATCTACTCAACCAGTCAACTCTGAAACAATCTTCCTCAACCCATCTTTCCCCCTGTCTATGAGCTCCAATCTTACAAACGTAGTGTTCAGGCATCTCGAAAAACCTTGGACTTTGATTTTGTATCTTCTTCTTCTATTGGGGGTGGGGGCCGCTCTTGCGAGCATGCCCTTGGCCCCTCCTTCCTGCATAAAAATAAATGGTGCTCATTTAATTTTACACTAGATTTTCAAGAACTTGAGAAATTCATTCTTGGATAACTAGTGTATGTAATATGCATTCTTAGGGATCGTCCATAAATGATGTCACGCAAAATTCACAAATGGTCACAAAATTTTGAATCCCCTTCCCCCATGTCACGGTCACAAATTATATGTAAAATTGTAAAAAAAAAGTGAAATAACATATATTTATTTAAAAATTCATTCAAATACTAGCTTTTTTGTTAATATCTAGCAATGCAAGCAGTGATGGGCATCGATACACGAAAATCCCTAAGGCGATACCGATACATCGATACTCGTAAATCGTCTAAAACGATACCGATACATCGATACTTTATAGATGGCTAAAGCGATATCGATACCGGTACATGTATCGCGATACATTACTATAAGAATGAACAAATCTTACTAATATGTAAATAAATTTTTACTTTGTATATTGGGTGCAAAAAACGATCTATTCAGTTAAGAAAAAATGTATTTTATACGAAGTTAGCTCACAGAAAAAAATAGATGTTATAAACTTTTAACGAGGAACATAAGAAATTGTAAATAATCGTAAATACATTGAGGTGTTGTATGCATGCATTGAGCGTCGGGTGAAAATTGCGCACAGCGTAGTGCGCTTCTGTATTGAAATTACGCATCTAAGGGGTTAATAGCTTTGGAAAGAAAGATATTTCTGTGGGTGCGTGGCGCGAAAAATATTATTAACATGAATTTGATAGCATTTATATGTATGATATAATTGTAAATATCAGATCCCTTCAACATTATAACTTTGTAATAGCGTGGGGTTAGTGATCCCACTAAGTTACTAGGTTTATAAACAACAACAAAGGCACTTACCGGTGCGTTGAATTAGATATTCTCTAGGGCCTACCATAAATTTCTTGCGTCCCACAAAGCAGTCTACCTAAACTCTAACTTTATTAATTCTGAAGCTATAGACATTACCCCTAACTGATATAATATATTGACAACTTTGTACTCCATTTAGTCAGATATGAATAACCATGCTCTAGTCCAGCTAAAACAAAACGAACAGACCGAGTTCCTCTGTTTATCCCTTTGTGTTGCCATTCAGCTTTCTTTTAGTGACTTTAGACTATATACATATATATATATATATACACACACACACGTCACCTCACTCCTCCCCTACAAGTTTAGTCTGTCAGGGGGGTGAGAGACCCTAGACGACCTGCGGAGCGGGTTGATGTAGTAGGAATAGGTGCAACCTGCATAGACGGGCGAATTGAACCATTTTCCAGACGATCGGTTCTCTCTTCCGGAAGACTGGTCATCCTGCAATTCACGTTCCCATATCTGGTCCTGTTGGCGTTTAATAGAACGATCATCTTCTAGTTGGCATTTGAAGGAAACAGAGCCCGTTCTCTCCTGCACAGTTGCAGAAACCCATTTTGGTCCAACCCCATAGTTGCGAATCATATCTGGATCATTAGTTTGCGCTTCTATAATTCTCCCTTTTTTAGTGTCGTTGTACAACTTCTGTTTTTCCTGATGGTGTAAAACTCATTGTAACGTTTCATTTGGACGTAACAGATCGAAAACTGAACGAATTCCCCGGCCAATCATAAGTTTAGAAGGAGACACCCCCGTCGTTGTGTGAGGTGTTAGTCGATATTTAAAAAAAATTTATCCAACACCACTTGCATTTCCTCCCCACGAGAATGACGCAAGGCCGACTTGAAAGTACGGACCATGTTTTCCGCGAGGCCGTTAGTAGACGGGTGAAAACTACTACAAAAGAACGAAATTCCTCACTGATAAAACAAGTACCATTGTCGGAAACCAGAACTACGGGTAAACCCCATCGAGCGAAACACGAACGGAGTAAGCGAATAGTAACACCCGAAGTCGTGGAAGTGGTTGTAAAAATTTCCACCCACATAGAGTAGGCGTCCACAATGACTAGGAAATAGATATTATTTATAGGACCTGCATAGTCAACATGGATCCTATGTCAAGGTATAGTGGGCCATTCCACGGATGACGTGGACTTTTCCTTGGGCGATCTCTGTTCTCTACGCAGCTTTGACAGGAGCGAACCAATGATTCGAGTTCTCCATCTAAACCGGGCCACCAGAAATAAGCTCTCGCCAGCCCTTTCATTTTTGTTGCACCCATGTGTTCAGCGTGAAGTTCCTTCACTAAATTCGACCTGCCTTAATTCGGAATTATCACACTGTGGCCACATAAGAGACAGCCATTTTGGATCGAGAGTCCAGACTGACATTGATAAAAAGGCTGTAATTCACTCTCAACCTTAGTAGACCAACCAACTGAGCAGTAATGGATGACCCTAGACAGAATAGGGTCTGATTTTGTCCACTGCTCTATTTGTACTGCAGATACTGGCGTGGATTCCAAAAACTCCACCAGGTGAATCCATTCTGTTGGTATAGGTACGCATTCATTTGGATTTTCTAAAGGCAACCTACTTAGAGCATCAGCCGTACCTAGAAGTTTGCCTGACCGATGTACTAAGTCAAATTTATAGGCTTGTAGACTCAGTGCCCATCGTTGAATCCTACCTGAGGCCATAACTGGGATATTTTTATTAGGTGAAAATAAACTTAAAAGAGGCTTATGGTCAGTAATTAGTTTGAATTCGTGACCCCATATATAGAAATGAAATTTTTTTACTGCAAATACTAACGCTAAGGCTTCACGTTCAAGTTGTGCATATCGCTTTTCAGTCTCAGTTAGTGTTCTAGAAGCAAAACAGATAGGCCTATCTACACCGATCAATGTGGTGAGATAACACTGCCTCAATTCCACAAGAACTGCTATCTGCTGAAACTATGAGAGGAAGTTTAGGATCATAATGCACTAGGAAAGTGGACTTTAGTAGTACGCCCTTGGAAGCTTCAAATGCTTCCTTTTGGGTTTTCTCCTATCTCCACTGTTTCCCAGATCGTAATAACTTATTTAGGGGTTCAAGGAAAGTCGATGCATTAGGCAAAAATTTCCTATAAAAGTTTAGGAGACCTAAATAAGCTTGTAACTGTATGATGTTTTGTGGAGGTGGTGCATTTTTTATTGCGTCTAGTTTATCCACCGTTGGATGAATGCCTGAAGCATCTATGCGGAACCCTAAATATGAAACCTCATTAGTGACCCACGAACACTTTTCTTTCTTTAGCTTAAGTCCGGCATCCCGGAGTCTTTTTAGAACTGTGGTTAATCTAGTTAGGTGTTCTTTTTCGATGAACCTGAAATGAGGACATCATCTAGAAAACAAAGTACCCCGGGAATGTGACTTAGAACTTGGTCCATTGTCCTCTGAAAAATACCCGGAGCCGATGCTATTCCATAGCATAGCCTATTGTACTTATATAGGCCTCGGTGCGTATTTATGATAGTTAACTCTTTAGAATTTTCATCTAAACTTAGTTGAGCAAAGGCTTGGGACATATCTAGTTTTGTGAAATATTTACCTCCAGCAAGAGAGCTAAATAATTCATCAGGCTTGGGTATAGGGTAGCAATCTAGAAGGACTGCTCTATATGCTGTTAAACGGTAATCCCCACATAACCGCACGGACTTGTCAGGTTTTAGTACAGGAACTACCGGGGAATCCCACTTAGCATGTGTGACTGGTTCGATAATTTTATCTTTGAACAGCTTGTCAATTTCTAAATCTACCTTCTCCCGCAGTGCATGTGCAATTGAACGAGCCTTACAAAATTTCGGAGTTACATTAGGGTCTACCTCTATACAGACCTGATGACCTTTTAGGTTGCCTACTTCAGGCCCAAATCAGAAGAAAACTCCCTTAACATTGAGTTTATGTTAGACGGATACGCGAGTGTATGCACATCTGCCTGACCCTTTGACAAAATTTGTCAATAGGCATTTTCAAAGCATCAATCCAATCACGGCCTAGTAGAGTAGGCCCTTGCTCATCCACCACTAAAAGAGTTAAGGGATGAGACAAAGTTTTCTTGTTGAGTGTAACTGTGATGGATGCTTCTCCACAAATACTGTAGGTATTTGTATGTCCCCATATTTTTTTAGTATTGTTTTAGATGCATGTAGTTTAGGTGCATTTTTTGAAAGTTTTGTCAAAAACTGTTTTGGACATGACACTTCGGTCAGCACCTGTATCTATCATAGTTCTAGAGGAACTGTAATTCCATTCAGGCCTATCTCTACAATATATGGACTTGTATTATCATCACTTTGCTGCTCATAAAATAGGTACTCCACTCCAATGTTCGAAGTATTTCCCTTCTGAGAATTTACACTAGAAATGTTATAATTAGAATTTTCACCCCTTGTTTTCTTTGAAAAACAAACTTTAGCTACGTGGCCTATTTTACTACACTTTTGGCAAACTGCTTCTTTAAAAGGACAGTCCTTCTTCCAATGGTGTTTTCCACATCCAGTACATGGCTTGGAAGCTTTTCCTCCTGTTTAGCGTTTGAATTAGTAGGTTTAGTCGTATTTGCCGCATACCTTTTATTTGTTTGTCTAGTAGGCTCATTAGGTCTGCCAGGCCTAGAAGATTTAAAGCTATTTACGTGTTGGGCTTTACTACTGTGACTGCCAAGAGCTCTAACATCTTTAGCAGCTGCTTCCCTAGCCGCAGCTATTTCTACAGCCTGACTAAAAGTTAGGTCCTGTATAGCTAATAGGGCTCTCTGGGTAGACTCCTCTGAGACCCATTACAAACCTATCTCTTAGCATTTCGTCTAATTTGTCCCCAAATTTACAAGTACGGTTATGAGTTTTATTCCTGCAACAAACTCTGCAATGCTTTCATTCACAGTCTGATGCCTCGAATAAAATTTGAAACGTTCATAGATGAGAACTACACGAGGTTTGTAGTGATTGGTTAGGGCCTGTACCAATTCACTATAGGTGCAAGTTTCCAGTGCTTTAGGAGAAACTAGGTCCATAACTAAGCCAAACGTTTTAGGGCCTATTATAGTTAAAAAGGTAGGTACTTTCTTAGCATCAGGAATGGAATTTGCCTCGATAAACAACCTCACCCTAGTGGCATAAGCTTCGAAGTCCTCCCCAGAGGCTTCGTAGGGGCTTATATGACCAATTACCGACATGCTAGAACAAAACCGACTTAGGCCAAATAACGTGAAGTAGGTTAGATTTGGTTTAAATTTGATCTAGTTACTCCCCAGTTAGGGCTGAATAGTAAATTGTATTAGAGTTAGGGCTGAGTGGGAATTAGTATTAGAGTTAGGGCTAGGTAGGAATTAGTATTAGAGTTAGGGTTGCGTAGGAATTAGTATTAGAGTTAGGGTTGAGTAGGAATTAGTATTAGAGTTAGGGTTGAGTAGGAATTAGTATTAGAGTTAGGGTTGAGTAGGAATTAGTATTAGAGTTAGGCCGGAGGGACCTAAGCTATAGTACGGTAGCTTACCCACACAAACCAACCAAATCGGACGACCCACCTAGGCTAGTAGGGCGGGTCATACTATGCATTTTTTTTAAATCAATGGAGGGGGGTGTTTAAATGACATATTTTGGTGTATAGAACACAATTCTGAAGAAAATATTTAATTCTGATAACCCTAACCTACATCATTTTGCAGTTGATTATTATTAAATTGTTGATTATTTTACTATTGTAGTTACCCCAGAATATGTCTTCTCACGTTTTCTATCATGGCTGCTCACGTTATCTCTCATAGAGCATTGTTCTAACTAATTCATATAAACACATATAATGTAATTCATAATAATAATAATATTTAAATACTCAAATAAAAAGGTGTGCCATTCCACTTAATTGTAATTATCATACAGTTTGGTATATGAAATATTTTGACGGTTTTCTGGCGCGCATAAGGCCATTTTCTGAGCCACCTTTCTCAGAGGCTAGAATGTAACGTTTCAGAACATTCTAAAACGTTTTGTGAAATATTTGAAGTGACTCATGATTTATGAAGCTATTTTACCACCTCGGCTTGCAGTGAGGGGATAGATTTAGTGATTATCTACTGATATTTTTTTTGTTACTGTTCACATGTGAGTATTATTCTGTTATATTTTAGAAAAAGTATTTCTACGCATATTATAGTGATACATTGAGCAAATTTAATTAACAACTTTGATTTGAGTTAAATTAGGTGGTTCATTTTTAGTACAACTGAGCAGTATGAGGCCTATTTCAATGTTCTAAAGAATATTTTTAGGATGTGTTTCTTAGTTTTTTTAGAGTACATGAACAATTATTTGCATTACAGACAACAGATAAATTAGCATTTATAACATTTGAAACCAAAAAGCATAATGTGTTTAGCATTTGCAGATAAATTTGTTTCTTGCCCATTTCAGCTTTTTTTAACCAAGAATTTTGCGCTGAAAAGAGTTAATACCTGTCTGTAGTGGATACTTAACTATTGTATTATTGTTTTTATTTCAGTGTGAACTCATTAAGAAAATGGCTCAGTCAGAACAAGGACGAAATCAAGTTCTCATCTGAGTAATCTTGTTGGCACTGGCCGGGAGCTGTTGGTGTCTGAACTGCCACTGTGAGGGATATCCTGAGGTATGGCATTTACTTGAGGAAGCAAAGTGAAGATGACAGGAGGAACTACCCAGTGGACAAGCTGGTGAGTGACATCTACCCTGGTCTGATTTGTCAGTGGAGCAAAGCTAATGCTCTTTTCAAGCCACCTGTTATCAATGAAAAAGTGGCCATCATGTCCAAGCTCAAGGAGGTCTGGAATCAGGCAGTGAAGTTTTCTCTTGGAAAGGGCAAACTTGATGCCAGTAGTATAGCCGCAAAAGGGGAGAGTGCAGGAATGTTGCAGGTTATTATGTAATGTTGCAAAGGGGGAGGGGGAAGGGGGTTGTTGCAAAGGGGGGATGTTTGCAAAGGGGGGAAAGGGGGGTGGGGGGGAAACTTGGAGGCGGCGTTATCCCCCAAGAGAAAGAAGGAGGAGGAGAGAAAGGAGGAGAGGTGTTCACCTGGCAGGAGCCAAGTGCACACTAAGACTTCCAGCCGGGCTGGCGTTGTTTTATAGGCTCCTAATCAGCCAGAATCAGCCAGTTGGCTGAGCCAAGGTGAGAGAGACGTCTGAAGGAGAGAGAGAGAGAGATGCCTGTAGGAGGGAGAGACGCCTGAAGAAGAGAGAGACGCCTGTAGGAGGGAGAGACGCCTGAAGGAGAGAGGATAGGTACACATGCAGGAGTACACATGCTGGAGGTACACATGCAGTAGGTACACATGCAGTAGGTACACACATACGTATACATGCAGGAGTACACATGCAGTACACATGCTGGAGGTACACATGCAGTAGGTACACATGCTGGATGTACACATGCAGGAGTACACATGCTGGAGGCAAACATGCAGGAGAGAGAGAGAGAGACACCTGAAGGAGGAAGATACATGCAGGAGAGAGAGAGAGAGAGAGAGAGCTGAAGGAGGGAGAGAGACACCTGAAGGACAGAGTGGAGTTCTCCCCCAATTTATTTTCGTTTCCCTAACCTAAGAGGCCACTATGGGGTTTACCAAAGGGCCTGAAATAGAAGGAGCAGAGCTCCTTACTCGGCCGGAGCCGAGGGGGGAATGGTTCTTCGCCAGCTTCGCGATCTTTTATATCCTCTATTCTGGCTGAGTTGCCAGATAGCGCAAGGTATTCCAGATAGCGCCATGTGTCCCATTAATCGTGTAACACATATAACGGCTGTTATTCCAAATGTACTTGTATATATAATAACTAATGAATCATATAAAATACCACAATATGGTTATACAAGATTCAACCGTATAAAATAACACAAGCGCCTCTTTCATTACGCTTTAATAGAATTTACAAAGTTACCCTATTTCGTTAGACAGAAAACGAATTTTTATAAGGGTTACCCAACTAATTATCCACCATTCACAAAATAATAGCAAACGTGAATAAAGAGTTCCAATTCAATGGGTAACTATATCGACATAAGCTTATTATTGTAACGTTTGCTCCCAATATAAATTTTCCTAAATAACAGTAAAACCAATTAATTGAAACTTCATTTAAATACAGCTTCATTAAACTTGAAGATGAAAAACGAAACAAATAACATAGTTATCCATAATTCAGCCCTCACGAATAACGAAACGAAATGATCATTTACGATACAATTCGAAATACGATAATTTACGATACAATTCCACCAAACGAGATGAAAACTTATGAAACATACAGCCTCATTCCCTGCGAAAAAAAAATGAAAAACGAAATTAAAAGAAACGAAGAAAGTTGGATTTCCCCAAGACACAGTCCACTATAGCGAGGTTGGTTTCGGAGAATTCGAACGAAAAAGGTCTCTAGGGACCTTTTTTCGGGCCGAGAGATTATCCTTCTACAAGCTATTCGAGCAGAAATCACCACTGACTTCAGATATTAATTTTATCATTCTTATTACTTCTACAATGAAATATTTACGCGTAATTTGTATGTGTCATATAGAAATATAATGAATATATATATATATATATATATATATATATATTGGGGGGGAGATCTCTCACCCGTTCTTCGGCCCGACCCCGTTTCATTGTAGAAATAATAATATATATATATATATATATTATATATATCTATATATATATATATCCTTTGGATAACCTTTGGTTAGCTTCCGCCCGAATTGTTCATTCTGACGAAGGTCAAGGGAAAAACGTACACACAATATATATATATATATATATATATATATATATATATAGCTACACACAGACCGTGCATGGAACTCTTCTGGGATAATTAAATCCACTATAGTCCGAGTAAGTAATGACAAATACCGCCTCGGTGGTGTAGTGGTTAGCGTCGCGGACTACGAATCCATCGGCCCAGGGTTCGAGACCCGACGGCAGCCGGCGCGCAGCAAAGCCCAGCTGTTCCACACAATAAAGAAAGTGGTTGGTAGATAAATGGGTACCCTAGGAGGCCTAGTGGTCAAGACGCTGGGCTAATGATGGGAATATATCCGAAAAACATCGTAATGCACGATTTTTTCTATGTAGCAATAATAATTAACTCTTTCAAATACGTGATTTAAAATAACAGGACCATTTTACCCGAGGCAGTAGTATATCCGAAAAACATCGTAATGCACGATTTTTTCTATGTAGCAATAATAATTAACTCTTTCAAATACGTGATTTAAAATAACAGGACCATTTTACCCGAGGCAGTAGTATATCCGAAAAACATCGTAATGCACGATTTTTTCTATGTAGCAATAATAATTAACTCTTTCAAATACGTGATTTAAAATAACAGGACCATTTTACCCGAGGCAGTAGTATATCCGAAAAACATCGTATAACCTAATTTGCAACTATAGTTTACCTTGACTTTCATATGCTTCTATCCTGTTTTATTAATAAAGATTTTTAACTTTTAATAACGTATGAATAAAGATTTTTAACATTTAATTTTATTTTAGTATTTATTCATGCCACGCCGCCTTAGACCACAGCTTAACGTTGAAACCGAATGTTCTTTTTAAAATATAATTAGGATATAATTTCTTTATTATAAAATAAGTTAACAATTCAAACAATACTAATAATTTGTAAGATATAATATAAGGGACTACCATAGAAATGTAAGTGCCTATAATTCGATTTTATATATATGTTACTCGTCCGGTCTCGTTATAGCGGATTGGTACACGTCATAGCTCCACCCAGCTACATCGGCAGCCAATCACGACGAACATCTGGTCTTTTGGGCGGAGCTTGGCGAATGTGCATATAAAAGGGGATATTTTCAGTTGGGAGTAACAGTAGCTATTTTCGCATCAGTGAATAATCAACCATGGACCTGTACGTCTCCCCAGACTTGTATGAAGAACGTGATACTGCAGCATTAACCACAATTAGCCTTTTCAATGCTGCTGATTGTGGCGAACTATTTTCGACGCAAACCGTAGAAGATATTTGCAGTGACGCTCCTTACAATCCGACGCAAGGGACTACCATAGAAATGTAAGTGTCCATAATTAGAATTTTATATATATACGGAGAGTTGTAGTATTTCAGATACTAGTCAAAAATGTCAATCAATGTTATTTCCCCATCATGCTAAAATCGAAATTGGTAATCGAACCAAAGATATCTTCACATAATGGAGATCTGTCTGTCTGTCTGTCTGTATATGTTTTCCTTTAAGGTCCGATGAGGATTTGACACGAGTTATACAATCTTTTGAAGGGAATACGGATGATATACTGATCAGTCAGCAGTGTCACACATCCTCCACCATGGACCTGTACGTCTCCCCAGACTTGTATGAAGAACGTGATACTGCAGCATTAACCACAATTAGTCTTTTCAATGCTGCTGATTGTGGCGAACTATTTTCGACGCAAACCGTAGAAGATATTTGCAGTGACGCTCCTTACAATCCGACGCAAGGGACTACCATAGAAATGTAAGTGTCCATAATTCGATTTTATATATATATACGGAGAGTTGTAGTATTTCAGATACTCGCCAAAAATGTCAATCAATGTTATTTCCCCATTATGCTAAAATCGAAATTTTTATGGCGTTCACTCCTCGAACCAAAGATATCTTCACATAATGGGGATCTGTCTGTCTGTATACTCTGTATATGTTTTCCTTTAAGGTCCGATGAGGATTTGACACGAGTTATACAATCTTTTGAAGGGAATACGGATGATATACTAATCAGTCAACAATGTCAAATAATGTAAGTGTTTTTCGATCTTTTTGGGATAAGAAGACGCAATATATTTTCATAAATTTATTAAATGAAAGAAATCAGTACAATAAACGAATATACAAATATACGAACAAAAACATTATAATATACAACGAGTACGTACAATTGGAAAACGGTTTTTTATCTGTCTGCATACCATTTCATCGTTTCGGTGAGTGTGACACGGGTCAAATAAATTTAAAAAATTTATAAATTCTTTATCATTTGACATATGCATGAGAAATGAGACACAGTACATTCCGCAAACATTAGTAAAATATCCCTGCATACGAAATGGGTTCCATACAACTTCGGGAATATGTAACTGAGCGAGAAATTTTACAATAATAGGGTCACTCCAGGGTTGAGTACCGAGTGAATCAAAATAGTACAGGCGCTGTCTATTTTTAAAATAGACAGCGATCCAGTGAATCCCTTCATTACCGATGATGTCTGTGTTCACAATAAGACTACCGCATTCTCGCGTACTTGGCAAACTCAATGTTTCATTCTTCGCAAACACGCCGATAAATTTGGAACGTGTGACTCGCTCCATTACTTTCTGAAGTGTATTAGCATCCATTTTAAAAGTCAGTGATAACGCTTCTAAATCTATCTACTTCTATTAGGGCTTGCGATTCGAGATATACTAGTACACTAATAGGAGCGTCTATAGGCTTGGCGAATTCCAGCCGCACTGAGATGTTACCGCTCTGCTGTGGTGTTAAATGGGTATTTACGCTAGCAGATAAGTCAGGTGTAATGTCAAACGGATAAAGGTTAAATTGATCAATGAATTCTTCCTGCGTTACCCCATTACCAAGCTCATCACAATCACCTGCAATATGGGTCAGATTACTATAGGCTCTGGCACAAAGAGGTAACACAGCGTCTGATGAATAGTCCGTACCCATTGTTCCACCCAAAGCAGTGCCATTAACGTATAGAGTTATATTTTTAAGTCCGAAATTCTCGAATTTAAAGGCACTCTTTTTATATTTTCCATTCACCGAAGCGTGGTCCTGCATGCCGATTAATATCCTTTTAGGAAGATTTCCCAGGGCAATGTTTTCTATCTGCTTCGATGCCAACCCTGCAGGAACCGTATATAGTTTGATCTGCACTCTGTTAATAGGATATTTCACTGTAGCGTTTAGTAAATTTTTCTCAATTTCTAGTTGTTTTGGTGAACTTAATTTCACTCGCCGTACGCGGAGGTATGTGTCCATAATGTGAACCACAACGGACTTTGCGCCCTCTTCTTGATTCGCATCCAGATTTAAGCAGATCTCAGGACTCGTGCGGGTGAGCTTTATTTTCATATCCACCCCGTTCACAAGCAACTTCTCCTGGAAAGTGAAATCTGTGTGCAACCGTCCAAAACACTCGTATATTTTCTTTTTAGAATTTTTAAATTTGTCCTTTATACTATTTTCATCTTTAGTTTGATAATATCCCTCCGCACTTAAAAAGGTAGCCTTCGCTTCTTTGGAAAAGTTGAGGACATTTTCCAAATAGGCTCGTAGATGATAGTACCCCGTGCCTGCCGATATGTTGGTCTGATTTAAATATACGTCACACTGGTTGAATATGGCGTGCAGAAAGTTTGTTTCAGGGTATACAGCATATTTGTCATCGCAGGCCGTTCCATCAGAATGGGCTATACGTAGCTTAGCGTACATGTGCACACAGCTTGGATCAAAAAAGTAAGGACCTGAGCTGGGTATCACGAATTCTATAGGTGCACTCGGGGAACTAATTGTGTTTAAAGGGTTAATTGTAATAAAGTCACTGTGCTCAATAGAAACTTGGGTTGGCGGGAGCTCAAAAAAGGACAGCTCCGACTTACAGCATTGTGAACTACATGGGTGGATGAAGCGTGCCATGGCGAAATAGTGACTCCTCTCTCGACAAGTGGTAAACAAACTATGATTCATGAGATCAATATCCTTAGCTTATATCAGTCAAAAAAGTGGTCAACCATAGGTTTCATTCGCTTACAGCATTTCTTTTTTGATAGCCTTTTACGTTTAATACCACGTGACCCCTTCTTCCGGGGGCCCTCTTCTTCCCGCCACCACGCATTTTTCTCTTTGCATCTTTGATGATTTCGTTCCGTGTACGCTTTAAATGTTTTTTTAGGGCTTCTTTAGGTTTAGCCCCGGCCAATATGTCTTCTGCAGTGTTAAGGCCTGATTGTAGCGCTTTCCTTCCAAGGTATCTGGCACCCCTCTTCAGCAAAGGAACAGCCGTACGTAGTATGGATGAAAAAATGGATCCAAGTCCACTACCGCGCTGGTATCGCATCCCTCGATAGACGGTGAAAGGCTTTCTATCCATTATAACTCAGTGCGTCGAAAGTGTAGCTTCACTGTTAAGCTCCCGTTACCGAATGGGAAGTTTTCGCCCTCAATCGTTCTTATATATATTGTGATATTGGTTATTAAATTAGTTGCGACATTCACATAATGGGGTCTGTCATATGTAATACTCAAACTCCTTCCTCTATGGTTGGGGATGTGAGCAATGCGCAGCAGGCGTGCCTGGGTATCCCCAACAAACTGGTGCTCCACTATATTACTGTAAATATAGCACATGTCTGGGGACCTTTCAGCCAATTTCTCCATCTTCAATTGATACATTAATCTGGACAAGTTATACTGTGTCTCGTGAAATGTGTCTCTTTGGAAGGCTGCGCTATATCGGCCGTTGGTTAGAATTTTGAACTTTCTATGTTCTTTAAGACATCTGTTAGTCTTTGATTTTAGGATTAGTGTATGTGCAGGGTTGTTTACGATTTCATATACTAAATCATTCGTAAGGTTTGAGTTTCTTAAACTTACGTTTAAGCCTCTCACAACATCCTCGGCCGAACCATATTGACCCGGCCCTAGTCTTACTTCTGTACTGTAATACCGTGCAATCTTAGTCCAAGCGATGCGCATAGTTTCATCCATAGCTACCCCAGCTTTTTCACACTCGTCAATGTCTCTAAGAATCGTAAAAACGGTTTCTTCATGTTCAATATTTAAAAAGACGGTGTCCAGCTGAATTTCGCATATCCCCACCTCATACGAATCACGACCCAATTCAATATGCCCATGGAGTTCTGTTACAAAGTTGGCTAGCGTGTTGTTAGGGTGTACAGACAGGGACGAGGAGGACGGGAGTGTGACGTAGAAATGGTTAGGAGCCATGTTGCATACTATTTAAGCTTCATTATTGCATCAGCTTTTATATAGGTGTTGAAGCTTTCTGGGTACCCTAGCCATTTCACCAGGTACATTTTTCTCCTTCCTGAACCTTTGCTTCCTAAAATTTTCTCAATTTTAAACACATTTTTTTCTAAATTAAACGCAACTTTCTGCAATTCCTCGCGGTAAAAGCCTCCTGAGATTTCTTCCCCATTCAAATCTTCAATGTAATACATCATTATCACACCTTTAGGTCTCACAGCCCTAACTTTAAAAATCTCGCGTGTCCATCCTTGCTCAAAACCCTTTGCGAATTTATTCCCCGAACGCGACAGCCTTACATAATCATTGATTTTGAAGCGCACAGAGTGTGGTGGTGGTGGTGGTGGTGGTCCGTGGATACCGAAAAACTTCCTATTCCCCCCTCCTATGCCTCTTTTAAAGCCACATTGGATTGTGCGAAGTTCCAAGATGTACAAATACTCTACGGATGTTCTGGTGAGACTGTTGAAGGCTTTCGTTGCACAGACGATGTGCTGAAGTATGCTGCAGGGCTAAACTTTATAAAGTCTCACATACACCGTGAAGTAAAAGAAACAACGCGTGCAGAAGAGAAGCAGCAGGTATGGATAATGAGCCTTGTGGATGGGTGGTGTGACAAGCGGTATTACGTCATGCTACACCATGTCGATTACTCATACCCTACGTCTGAAAATGTGAATCTCGTGATCATGGACAATCTTAGGTGTTTTTATCACTATATTAACGTATATCATGATGAGGTTCATAGTGAGGTTGTGGCTAGTGCCATGCGTGAGTTTTTAACAATTTTAGAGACGAGTATCGTTTGATGGGTAGAAAGGAAAAATATGAGCATATGTTCCTCTCAAATAGTGCGCCGGAGTGTGGAGATGATTAGCGCCTAGTTCTTATCCAAAGTGCGTAGGCTGGTAGTGACGAAACGGAAAAACAAATATGTGCAACAATTCGAGTCGTACGAACATGCCCATTCACGTATCATCGAGTCAGCCGCCCGTCGAACCGTTCCTGCCTGTGCCTCACACGGCTCATAGTTATCTCAGAGCTTGAACCGAGTAGACGTGCGCTCCTCGAATACGATGGAACTTCCTTTGAGCAGCATTCTCAACGCCTCGTACGATGTGTCCGTGACGAAATCGTTGCGCGTGTTCAGGCGTAATTCCGGTACCATTAGCTATGTACTGGAAACGGAATGTAGACCGACAAACAAACGGGTTTATTTAAGTATCGAGGAGATGAATAGAATCTTTGTGATAGTTGATAAGTGGTGTGAAGATCGTTATAAAATACCTGCTAACGTAGGTACAAGAAGAGAGCAGATAGTGACGCGCCCTCATACGCCGTTGTATGTACGTTGTTATAAATGACGATCGGCCGTGCATTGATATAAGGCTGATGTGGAAGAATGCTTCTGATAATAACGCTCTTATTCCTACGCGAAACCGTTTCATCCTCGACAGAATGTTTGAAATCGTCGGATTCCGTAAACTGAAACCTATATTAGACGCGCGTGTTACGGATATGCTTTATTTTGATACAGTTCTTGAATACGCATACACTGCTCTGCTCGATGGGTTTACCGAGTGTAGGACTGGTGAGAATGGTCTAGTGCTGGATGTTTATTTAAAAAAGTTTAGACTCTTTGAAATACCATGAACTTTGGTACAAAGCAATTGATCGGTACAAGGCCGAGCTCACCTACACCGTTCACCCTGAAGAACTATTTCTTTATATAACGCGCAGTTGCCGTAACGATTTAGAAGATTATTTCAATTGCCGTTATGTTGAGTGAAGAGTTCACGATTGAAAAGCTCGAGTCGGTAGAAATAACCCTCGATTGGAAAAGCATTCTTATAAACTTGCGTTTAATAATGTAGCTAACGATGAACTCTTTGTGCGTGCTTTTGATTGTATTCTAGACGTATTTAAAGATGACTTGCCAACCGGTTGTAAAGTGGGGACAAAAATAGTACTGAACGATATGAAAGCCATTCATATCGAATACAGGTTTCCCTATACTTTAAGCGGTGAAATATTATTAAGCCGCATAGACTGCGTAATGCAGAGCAATAATGATGTAATTGTAAACTCGATTAAGACCGATTTTAGTATTTTGAAAAAAAAGTGAATTGTATATATATATTTTGATTATACGCATATTTCTATTGATTTGTGTTTATATTTATATATATATTTTGCTTGATATTTCTCCTGTACTGTTATGTACATATTGAAGTGTATATGAAATGTATATTTTATTTATATATCACCATATTTGTGTGTGTGTGTGTATATTTCTGTTATGTACATATTGAAATGTATATGAAATGTATATGAAATGTATATTTATTTTATATATATTATGTGTATATATTTCTGTTATACGCATATTCCTCAAATGTATATGAAATGTATATTTTATTTTATATATATATATATATATATATCCATAATTGTGTATATATATTTCTGTTATACGCATATTCCTCAAATGTATATTTATTTTCTATATATTTATAATAAAAAGAATGATGCAATGTTGTTTATTGTTATGCCTTCTACTACCGGTATTCTGTATACAACAGGTATCTGGCAATATTTAAGACTTCTAAGCCAACTGGCTGATTAGGAGTCTATAATAGTGTATACAATGGTATCTGGCAACTCTGTCTTCGGAATACATGGAGCTATCTGGCAACTCAGCCAACTGGCTGATTAGGCGTATATAATAATAATGTATGCAATAATACTGCTAAAAGAGGTGTCTGACAACCAGCCAACTGGCTGATTAGGAGTCTATAATAATAATGTATGCAATAATACTGCTAAAAAGAGGTATCTGACAACCAGCCAACTGGCTGATTAGGAGTCTATAATAATAATGTATGCAATAATACTGCTAAAAAGAGGTATCTGACAACCAGCCAACTGGCTGATTAGGAGTCTATAATAGTGTATACAATGGAATACATGGCGCTATCTGGCAACTCAGCCAACTGGCTGATTAGGCGTATATAATAATAATGTATGCAATAATACTGCTAAAAAGAGGTATCTGACAACCAGCCAACTGGCTGATTAGGAGTCTATAATAATGTATACAATGGTATCGCGGTATCTGGCAACTCAAGCCATTACGCCAACTGGCTGATTAGGAGCCTATAAAACAACGCCAACTCGGCTGGAAGTCTTAATGTGCACTTGGCTCCTGCCAGGTGAACACCTCTCCTCCTTTCTCTCCTCCTCCTCCTTTCTCTTGGGGGATAACGCCGCCTCCAAGTTTTCCCCCCACCCCCTTTGCAACAACCCCCTTCCCCTTTGCAACAACCCCCTCCCCCCTTTGCAACAACCCCCACCCCCTTTGCAACATTACATAATAACCTGCAACATTCCTGCACTCTCCCCTTTTGCGGCTATACGGTTGCTGGTGCATGGATGCCCCCGTCCTGAGTGCGGAGTCACCGGAGATATCAACGGTAGGTCTCCTGCCGACTGTCTTGCATCGACCCGCACCCGCGATCACTTATAGGATCACAGTTCACTCACAAAGTCTTGTGGGAGCATGAATATGATGCACGGATGAGACAGACGATGTATACCGTGAGGAGATAAAAACGATCAAGCGTTCAATGGTGCTGGATCCTCTCAAATGTGGTGATAGCTTGTTTGGAGGACGTACAAATCCTTTCAGACTATACTTCCCACCTACGGAGGGCGTGAAGCTCCATTACTACGATTTCTGTTCTTTATACTCATACGTGATGAAGAGCAATCCGTACCCCGTGGGCGCTCCTGAGAAACTGGTGGGGCCTAGCCTACCATCCATCAATGAATTTTCAAAAATTTGAATGATCATTACTTTGGGCTCTCTTTCGTAGACGTACTCCCTCCACGCAATTTATGGATGCCGATCTTACCTGTCGTTATCGACGACAAGCTCATGTTTCCCCTGTGCGTGAAGTGCGCGGAAGAGGATAACGGCGAATGTAACCATATACCCCACCAGCGTAAGATCAGAGGCGTATATACAAGTCCTGAGCTGGCCCTAGCCGTACGCCATGGTTATAGAATACTGAAGATACACGAGGTGTGGAGGTTTCAGAAGCTCCCCAACCTTTTCACACCATATATAAACGCCTTTTTGAAGGATAAGGTTGAAGCATCAGGGTATCCGCGAGGAGTTGATACCGAAGATGAAAAGTCTGCCTATATTCAACGTTACCGCGACCGCGAAGGTATACAACTTGATCGTGTCCAAATTGTAAAGAATCCTGGCAAGCGCTTTAGTGCAAAATTGTGTCTAAACAGTCTATGGGGAAAATTTGCGCAGAATACCGGCAGAGGGAACATTCATTTGGCACAAAGTTATAGCGATGTCTGGGATTATGCCAAGCCCCCGATAAAGAGGTCATGGAGATCGTGAATGTAGGTAATACTTACGTAATAAAGTACAACAACACTGAATTTGCACAGATACCTCAAGGGTTACAAACATACCTGTGGCGAGCTTCACAACAGCCTACGCCCGTATAAAACTTTGGGGTCTATTGCATTCTCTTGGGCGGAGAGTATTGTATGCCGATACAGATAGCGTGATATTCACAGAGAGGGAGGTGATTACATGCCCGCTATTGGGGAGTTCCTCGGCGAGCTCACTGATGAGATCAAGGATGAGTATGGGGACGGTGCATACGCCGACTCTTTTATCTCAACAACCTAAGACTTATGGGGTACGGGTCAGGGTAGGGGATGAAATGAAATATATCGTGAAGGCAAAGGGTATTACGCTCAACCATGCGAATCGGGAGGTTGTTAACTTTAGTCGTGAAGGATCTAGTATGTTTGGAACCTCACCAACTAATTGTAGGCACTCACAATTTTCGGGCGCAGAAGCTGGAGGCGTGAAGGAACTTAGGGG